>CM062805.1:601689746-601852630 GCA_031772625.1 Pinus tabuliformis
AAAGGAATAACAAAAACGCAAATTCCGTTCCTTTGGAAAAAGAACAGCAAAAATCAAAAAGTGTTGTTCCTTTGGAAAAGGAACAAAAGAAAACCAAAATGTCGTTCCTTTGGAAAAGGAACAACAAAAGTCACAAGTGTTGTTCCTTTGGAAATAGAACAGCAGAAAAAGTCCGATGCCATTCCTTTGGAAAAGGAACAGGAAAAATCAAAAGTGTTGTTCCTTTAGAAAAAGGAATAGCAGAGCACTCAAATGTCGTTCCTTTGGAAAAGGAACAACAAAATAAAATGAAAAAGGGACGGCCGAAACAAAAAGTGTTGTTCTTTTGAAAAAGGAACAACAAACAAAAATTCTATCTCTTTGGAAAAAGGAACAACATAAATGGCAAAAGTGCGCACAAATGCTGTCCCTTCAGAAAAGGAATAGCAGAAAGACAATGTTGTTTGTTCTGGAAAAGGAACAGTAGGAAAAAAATGCAAATACAGAAATATATACAGAACAAATAAATTATGTACAAAGTATAAAAAAGGTGAATCAGTTAATGAATCATAGGTGAGGAAGATTGCTCTTCCTCTTGTAGAATTTTCATATCGGAGTCCTCGCGTAGTTGCTGACAGAAGGATTCCTGAGTAAGTGGTTTGCGGTATAATTGGACTCGGTGGCCATTTACTTTAAAGGTATGTCCAGATCCATCAATAGTGACTAAAGTTAAGGTTCCATTATCATGTACCTTCTAGATTTCATATGGCCCCAGCCAGTGAGTCTGAAGTTTCTCGGGAAAATCCTAAAACCTGGAATCGTATAAGAGCGCCCAGTCTCCTTCGCAGAAGACTTTGTTTTTAATGAGAGCGTCATGCCATTTAGCTCACTGCTGTTGGATTAATGCAGTATGTTGAAGGGTAGAGAGCCTAATTTCATCTAACTCATTGATCTGCTGTAATCTATTAATCTGTGCCTCGTTTAGATCTAGGCCAACTTCTTGTGTTGTTCGCAATGTTTGGATTTCGAATTCTATCGGGAAAATGGGTTGCTTTCCAAACACCAATTGGTATGGTGAATAGTCATTAGTGCTTCTCCACGTTGTTCTGTAGGCCCACAAGGCTTCTAGTAGTCTTGCAGTGCAATCATGTCTATGTGACGCAATGGTTTTTGTTAGGATTGCTTCCATTATTTTGTTGTTGCTTTCTACTTGACCGTTTGCTTGTGGGTGATATGGAGTAATAATTTTATGCTGGATATGATAGCTTTTAAGTGTTGCAGCAATCTTATTACCAGCAAACTATGGTCCACCGTCTGCAATTATGTCTCTTGGAAGCCCATATCGCACAAACATTTGAAACAGGAACTGTATGATAGAATCCTCTGTAGCTCTCGGTAATGCTTTTGCTTCAACCCATTTGGTGACATATTCAGTTGCCACCAGAATACATGTTTTCTGATTCGAGGATGGGTTGATTAGACCAACAAAATCAAGTGCCCATCACTCGAATGGTTCAATAATCAGTTGTGGTTTCAGGGGCATTTCATCAGCCTGACCAGGGCGTCCTTCTCTTTGACAACTATCACAAGCTTGAATGAACTTCTTTGCATCTTTGAAGATCGTAGGCCAATAATACCTTGTTTGTAGCACCTTATTTCCAATTCTCTTATTGGCAAAGTGTCCGCCACATGGTTCGTCGTGACAAGCTTTCAAAATATCAAAAATGTCATCCTCCTGGACACATCTCCTGATGTGCATATCTGCTCCTGTATGGAACAGGTAGCCCCCAATCTAGGAAAATCAAACACTTCTCTGAACAATCTATTTTCATTCATTGGGGGTCAGATGTTTAGGTAATTTACCTACTGCTAAGTAATTCACAACATCAGCATACCAGGGTGTTTTAACAGTGACAACAAACAAATTATCATCTGGGAATTGATCTTCAACTGTTGTTGCATCCATTGGTTTTGGCATTCGTGAGAGAAAGTCAGCTACAGGATTTTCTTTTCCGGGTTTGTCCTTGATTGTAATATCAAATTCCTGCAATAAAATTAGCCATCTAGTTATTCTACCATTTGTGATTGGTTTATTTGCTAAATATTTTATGGCAGAGTGATCTGTATATAAAATAACAAGATATCCAGTAATGTAATGCCTTAAATTATTGATAGCATGTATTACAGCTAGAAATTCTTTTTCAGTAACAATGTAATTCAATTCAGCAGGGGATAAATTCTTGCTAATATAATAAATTGCATATGGTTTTTTATCTTCTTCCTACCCAAGGACTGCTCCAATAGCTGTATCTGAGGCATCTGATGAAATCTGGAATGGCAGGTTCCAATTTGGTCCTTGAAGGACTAGAGCTGTGGATACCAGCTTCTTCAGATCCTGAAAGGCACGGTCACATTTTTCTGTCCAAAGAAAATCAACATTACCTGTCAGTGCATATAGAGGTGTAGCAATATGTGAATAATGTTCTATAAACCTTCTATAATAACCAGAAAATCCAAGAAAACTACGTACCTCTGTTTGAGTAGTAGGAGTGGGAATTAGCAAAATTATTTGAATTTTGGCTGGGTCTACTTGTATGCCAGCTGCTGAGATATAATGGCCTATAATAAGTCCTTCAATCATCATCATATAGCATTTTTCATGGCTTAAACAAACCCTAGTGGTAATGCAGCGCTACAGGACTTTTTCTAGTGTGTCCAATGCTGGATCAAAATCATCTCCGTACGGTGTAAAATCATCCATGTAGACTTCAAGCCCCTCATTTATTAGGTTTGAAAAAATGTTGAGGATAGCTCTTTGAAATGTGCCAGGAGCATTGCATAAGCCAAAAGGTAAAACTCTGTAGGTAAATGTTCCACAAGGACAAGTAAAAGTAGTTTTGTCTTGGTCTTCAGGGGCAATCTGAATCTGATTGTATCCACTGAAGCCATCCAAGAAAGAAAAGAATTTCTTTCTTGCTAAAGTGTCTAATACTTGATCAATAAATGGAAGGGGAAAGTGGTCTTTTTGTGTTTCTTTATTTAATTCTCTATAGTCTACACAAATCCTCCACTTTCCATTCTTCTGTGGTACCACAACAAGTGGAGAGACCCATTTACTATCGGAGATAGGGTAGATGAAGTTAACATCTAAAATTTTTTGGAGTTCAGCTTTTACAATGTCTTTTAGATGAGAATTAAGTCTCCTTTGTGGTTGGCGAATACGTCTCGCATCCTATTCTATGTAAATGTGGTGTGTACATAACTGGGGATCAATTCCTTTCATATCAGGGTAGTCCCATGCAAATGCCTCTTTATGTTTCCTCAATAATTGGATGAGTTTCTTTTCTTGTTCTAAAGTCAGGTTGGCATTAATGTTTAAAGTCTTTTCTGGCTCAAGTTCCACAATTTTGCTATTCGAAATAGAGGTAGTAGGTATTGGTTGATCATGCGTATCTCTAAGAAGATTCTCTTCTAATTCATTCTCAAATGCCACTTCTATCATGTGACATTGTACGTGGGATCTAGGTTCAGCTTGGCTAATGAAATTATTAATGGCATCATTGGTCTTTGAAATCGAGGGCCTCCTATATGGTTAACAGAGATCTAATATTTTTGGTGAGATATAATACATGATGTTTGTTAGCTTTTATTATTTTGACACTTGGCTACGCTGGGGGTTATAAATCTAGATTGTTAATATTTGTTCCCCTAGAAATGGTCATATTACCTTGTCGACAGCCAATATAAGCATCGGGCCAAGGTCTGCCTAAGATCAATGGATGTCCATCAAGTCGGTTTTTGGGGTTTATTATCAGAAAATCGGTCGGATACTCCCAGGAATCAACAGATACCATGACATGTTGTAGTGTGCCCTCTGGCCTAACCACAGATCAATCAGCTAGTTCTAATAAAGTGGAGGTCGGTTCTACTGATGTAATGCCCAATTTTTGGAAAGTAGTGGTTGTTAAGATGTTAATTGTAGCTCCTAGATCAACTAAGGCATTTGAGAAGGTTTGACCATAGATTTGTATTGTTACTATTGGATTTCTCGGGTCTTCGTATTCAATGAGTGTTTCTTTTCCTGATAATAAGTCAGATAAAGTGTCAAATACTTGGACCTTTGGGTTATTTGTTATTGTCCTCCTTGGTTTTTTATACATAGTTCTTTGATAGTCTTTGCATATCTTGGGATGTCTTGAATGGCTTGGAGAAGTGGGACTTTTATATACAGGTTTCATAATTCTCCCAGAATGTCAAAATCAGGATATTGTATAGGTCGAGGTATGATTAAACGTTCTGGGAATGGAGGAGAGGATGTGGTTGCTGGACCATGAATTTGTTGTCTGGTCACATCCTCTTTGTGTAATGGTTGTTCTACAGGAAATTGATTTTCAGCTTGAACTGTTTTATCTCCCTCTGTTTCAATGATACGCCCAGATCTTAATTCAAGTTCATTACATTCCCTTAGATCAGTTCCTATCTCTGGTGTTTCAATTATTTGAATGGATTGGACTGGTTTGTTATTTGGATTGGGATTGGGTTGGGTTAGGAGTTGTGTCCTTAAGTTAGATTGGGTTTTTGTTGTAAGGCTAGCAGTGTAGGTTGAGGGATTGGGATGGTTCCTACTGGCTGATTCTTGGTCTTTGCAAGTTTGTCTGCCAGGTTTGACTCTGTGAAGTAGGAGGAGTACATTGTGGTGGAAAAACATTGTTTTGCCAATATGGTGGGGTATAGGCAAAATTTGGCCAATTGGATTGGCTTGCTTGACTCGACCATGGAGATGATGAAGGGAATGATCGCTGTGACCAATTCGGGAAGGGAGGTTGATTTTGCCACATTGAATTATATTGTTGAGTATGGTATTGATGAGGCTGGAAAGAAGAAGCTAGTTTTGAAAACATACCTATTTGTCATGGCTGCCACTGACGGCGCTGATTAAGTAGATATACTGGTTCTGGCTCTTCTTCTGCTTCCTTGTATATTGTTTTCAATCCAGGAAGTGAAGGGAAACTCTCTATAGAGTGGTGTTTTCTACAAATGGCGCAAACTTGAACTACATCTAATGGACATTCCTTATGGTTGTGTTTCTTTCTGCATCTGGGATAGAAGATTGCCAAATTCTGTTCTACTTCTGTTTGCTTTTGTTTAGCCTGCATAATATCAAGTTGTGTTGTCAGCATCCCCAATATGTCAGTTTTAAATTTTCTAATAAATTTCCAATTTCTGCACGAGTTACTCCTTCTGCTGAAATTATATTATCTCTTACAAATCGATCATGCTCTGCTGGTTTTAGTCTTGTGCTGCCTCTCGAACTCCTGATACATAAATCAATAATGTCAGCAAAATTTTCTTGATAAATATCCCCTTTTCCCATAATGTTTAATGTCTCAATCCATTGCTCCTTCATTCCCCTAATTAATGTTGTTTTTAATACATTATCAGGTAAGGGTAATGATGCATAAGGAGATATTTGAAGATTATACTAGAATCATTCAACATACTCTTCTAATGTTTCATTTGGTTTAGCTATCGTCTGAAATATTTCATCTTTTAACTCTCGAGACTTGCAATAGTCCTGATATTTTTTTAGAAAAGACTCTTTCATTTGATCCCAATTATTTATAACACCACCACCTAATCCCATAAACCATCTTAAAGCAGCTCCTTTTAATGTAGAAGGAAATAATTTCAGTTTCTTGGGATTGGTGGTATAGTCATACCCTCTACACAGCACGTCGAATTCAAACAGGAATGCATCTGGATCTTCTAATGTAAGGCCATGGAATGTAGGGATATGCTGGAGGGGAATTTCTTCCATAGGTGCATTGGTTGCAGTATCCACAATGGGGTATTGCAGTGTAGAGATTTGGGTGTTAGGCTAATTCTGGGCTATTTGGTCAAATATGTTCCAATAGTCTTCTAGGATATCTAGGAGGGTATTTCTAGGTTGTCGAGGGGGAATGGCTCTAATGGGGATGGCCTTGACAGTACTTCCTTTGTCTGGGATGATGAGCGTGCCTAATATCTGAGGGGATTTAGGTTCTTGAATTTCGTTATAAATTATTTTTGCAGCACTTCCCTTATCTAGGCTGCTTAATGGCTAAATTACCCTAAGAGGAGATTTTGGTTCTTCCGCTTCTCCTGTTTCTCCCCTTCCTTCACAGAGATTGCTAAGGTTCCCTTCTTGCAATGATTTTGGGCTAGAATTTTCAATTTCTTGAAAATCTTGCTCTTCGGTTTAACTATGCACCTCAGCAAAGGCTACAGATGGTGATCCTGTGGCCTGAAGGGAACTAGTAGGTTGTCTAGAAGTAACTTTTCTAGGTCCTACTGAAGGCTGAGATTCTGATTTCTTAAGGATTTCGTCTATAAAGGTCGATCAGCCAAGGGTCACTGGCCCCTTAGCTTTATAAGGCTTGGGTAGAGGTTTGGGATTCTTTTCTGGCTTTTTCTACTTAGTCATGCACACAAATCGACTGCTAGGTTCTACCCAAACAAAACAGTAACAAATCTGCAAGAAAGCGGGCAGGGGTGCAGGGCTATTACATACTCCTTACGCAGGTTCTTACCTTCCATTTTTAAAACCCAATTCTTTCCTAACAGGTTCTTATAGTACTCCGAAGAAGAAACAAATGGCTACACTCTTCCCCGGCAACGGCGCCAAAATGTCGAGCCATAAAAAGGGTCTTTTTCACCTCTAATTACCTCACATTAACTTGTCAATCCAGGAACGATTTGTTATCTCAAAGAGTGTACTCAGTTTGAGGCTATCATTTGTCAGAGTAATGCTAGTAGTATAGTGCTCAAGAAAATACAAGAGTAAACGGATGCTTGAAAGGAAATCTACTTACAACAAAATACTTTGAAGCCTAAATCATGCACTCGGAAAACTAAGCAATTTATCAATCAAGGGTCTGGTAACAATAACTCATCCCTTTGGAAACTGATGTAACTAAAAGTAATCAAGGAACAGATCATCAATATGGGGACTAAACAGCAAATGCCAATTCCCACTACAATTTCAGATCGTTCTGCACACCAAAGCAATCAGTAACACAAATAACAGGAAATGGAACAATAATTAAGAAATGGAACAACAACTAGAAAATGTAATAGCAACTAAGTCTGATGAACAGCAACACCTTAATCTACAGAAACAAGTACAACAATCTTATCCTATAGAAATCAAATGTCAATCTCTAGTCAAAGGGTAAATTGGATAGCAAATAGAAATGGAACGGCAACCAATTACCAATGAAACATAGAGCAGTGCTTAGAGCCAATTGTGAATACACAGTGCCGAAATAAATAATACACACAACTTACAGAGATATAGTAATATGAGTCTGATACTGCAAATATTGATCCCGGTTAGAAAGGGTAACGATTGCAATTCATAATGGAACAACAATGTCAATTGAACATCAATCGTATGAGATATAAACCATAGACGAATACAGTAATACCAACTTAAGAAGATTACAGCTTGGTTACTCTGCAATTAAACAACAATAGCATTTTGTAAAGAGCAGTAATGTTACATTAAGGACTTTAAAGGAATAGAAACACGTTATAGGATCAAAATGCACAATACGACTTTCCTGTTGTAGAGAACAATATATAAAATATAACAGAGTTGTGATATAAGATAACAAAACACACCAGATTACTGATTAAAGCTGAAAATACAAACCACACACGAACTAAAGATAATAGTGTAGGAGCAAGTGTTCCACCAGGGCCGGGCCCTTAGCCTCCAGGGATACACCGCTTGAAGTTATTCCAGAATCACAGATGGAACAACAACCAGATTTATATTAAAGCATCAAAACAGAGTTACAGTGGATCACGTCTCAAGTGAGAGTCGATGATCAAAGTTTCAAGTACAGAGAAAAGTTTTATGAAAATTAATAGTCTCCCCCAGGCTAGCAGTGCTGCCCCTACTTATAACAGCTGGAGCGGAGATATCAAGGATGCAAAAATAGTTAAAGCAGCGATCCCTCAGGATCAAAGGATCCTGAGGGATTTTCTAGGCTGTTAATCTTCAGTTATTCGGTCGTTCTCTTTTGCCGAGTCGATATCTCCTTTTCCTTTCCTTGGCTAAGATGTTTTAATTTAGATCATCTTGTTTGCATATGGTTCCCCACCAAAGGGACAACAGTTAGCTTGGCCCTGTCTTTTTCTTTGGAGCGGCAATCTTTAGTTTTTCCCTTTTCCTGCATAAGAAATTGTAATTACTAGCATTTCCATGTTGCATATAAATCTTTATAGATTTGTCATGATTTCCAATAATCTACCTAGTACATGATGAAGAGATGTTACGAGTTCTAAAGAAAAGATGGCAAATTAGTCAATGAAAACATACCTTCTTCAATACTCCACACCTTGATTTTGTTGACATTATGTGGATATGTGCTAGATTCATGAACATTTACTTAACAGGTATATTAGCTAGTCTCTAGTTACGGGTGGATATGTCAAGATAATTAGAGTGCCTTCAGAGATGGCATTGATGTGTTCAGTTGCAAGGAAACAAGCTTGCCACGACAAGATAAGGTAACTCATGTATTTTTTGGTTTATTTATGCACTGACATTATGTGTTTATGGTAGTATAATTTAGGGAGTTGCATGGAAAGAGAGATTGCCATGAATCTTAAAGAAGGCTCAGGTTGAGGTTTCCTCTAGAAGCACTGAGAACCATGGGGATTGAGTGATAGTGTCTATTGTTAGTCCTGTGCTTTTGGTCTTTTGTGACTATTATTCTTGATTTTTGATTTTGCATGTGTCCAGTGCATAGCTATGCCACTTTGTTGCGGTGTCGTATTGTTGTTATTGGTTTTGATGATATTCTTCTTGTTTGTTTGTTGGGTTGCCTTTTATGTTTTGAGTCTTGGGAATTGGTTGGGAAAGAGGAAAGTTAGTGGAGCTCGGGGAGAATCATATGGTACCTAACAGGTAAGGTAAGATTCATATGAAGCTTTGTGCATGAGTAAGTGAAGTGGAAGGTAAGACTATGGCAGTCAGTTAGACTGGTTGGTCCATAGTGGTAAAAGGATGGTGGCAGTACAAACATGTGAAAGGTAAATAGAAAAAGTAAATTAAATGGATCTGAGGTGTCAGATGCCTTGGTTATGTTGGGAATGATTGTTCTCAATGTTGTACATGTTGTACACACATAAAGGAAGTTCTCTTAAGCTAGACCTTATGTTATCTAGTAATTATGCCTTCATCATGATTATGTTGATGTTTATATGTATACATGTATGTATGTATGTCATTATCTGACGGGATGATGATTGTTTTATGCTAATGACTATATATGTATGTATGTTGTCACTATCTAACATATTTTTCAGGAATCCTTATTATGGAGGAATGATTTCTTATTCAAGTGAATGGCATGAAGAGATTCCTAGTTCATGGGGAATCAAGTGGAAAGAGTAGTAATAACAAATATACGAGTTTAGTATCATGTGGATATGAATTGATATTGTATACTTGTATTATTCATATGTTTATGACAAGTAATGTGGAAGGATACTGTTGGAAATAATACTGAGAGGGGGGGTGAATCAGTATTATCTAGCAATTTAATAAATCTTCCTTATTTGATCTTTGAATTATTTTTGCATGTCAGTACCATGAGCATAAACAAAGAAAAACAGATAGTCACACCAAAGAACACAAGAAACCCCCACGTGTGCTTTTCTCTGCCTTAAAATGTGTGCACTAGGTGGACGCACCTCCTGAACGGCTGGCCTGCGTCTTTGGACGCGGCTTCTACATGGTGTACCTGCGGGTACGCACTTTTTGTAAGGTATACCTGCGTCTTCAATATTTGATAGCTGATCATCAACTTTTGCTGCTGACTTGAAGAACAGTGACCTGTTCACCTGAATGGGTTGCCATCAAGGACAACACTTTAGTCATAATGCCAACAATCTCCCCCTTTGGACTTGATGGCAACCTCACAAACTTCAGCTTCATTCTCCCCCTTTGACATCAAGGGCAAAAGGGGTATGCCCCCCCTAAGAACATGCTCCCCCTGAATATGAACCAGATCTGCAACAAAGACCAATAATCCACCATGAAAGAGATAGAGACATATTGTAGCTATTTCCAAGACCTCCTTCTGACCATCCTCCATAATGCCAACAATGCATTATATGCTCCCCCTGAACCTGTACCATTAATCAGAAAAGATTCAACAACAAGATGATGCATCAACAACCCCCAGCTTTTGCTTGAGGTACTCAAAGGTGTCCCTAGGCAATGGTTTGGTGAGAATATCAGCAACTTGTTCCTTAGAAGGAACATACTCCAATTTGACCTTCTGTTCAAGCACTTGTTCCCGGAGAAAATGATACTTGATTGGTATGTGCTTGGTTTTTGAATGCATAACCGGATTCTTTGAGATGCTGATTGCACTTGTGTTATCACATAAGATGGGGATAGGTGGTGTACAAGTGATTTGAAAATCCTACAAAGTCTGCATCATCCAAAGAAGTTGGGTGCAACAAGATGCAGCAGCAACATATTCCGCTTCAGCTGTAGACAAGGCAATCGAACTCTGTTTCTTGCTGAACCAAGATACCAGTCTGGAACCCATAAAGAACACACCACCACTTGTGCTTTTCCTGTCATCCACACTTCCGGCCCAATCTGCATCTGTATAAGCATGAAGAGTAAGATCTGTATCTCTAGGATACCATAAGCCATAATTTTGAGTCCCTTGAAGATAATTTGAAAATTCTCTTCACTGCCTTAAAGATGAGTCTCCTTCGGATTTGCCTGAAATATCTTCCAACTATTCCAACTGCATGCATGATGTCCGGTCGGGTACCTGTCAAATATAGTAAACTTCCAATCATAGATCTGTAGGTTGGCTGATGTACTGCTGTTTGCAGATTCATCATTTGCACTTAAGACTACATCCTGTGATCATGGGTGTACATACTGGTTTTGCATCTTCCATGCTGTATTTCTTCAAAATCTGTTTGAGATACTTGGTTTGAGATAAAAAGATTCCTTCTTCTTTTTGTTGGATTTGCAAACCAAGGAAATATGTCAGTTCTCCTAGCAAGGACATTTCAAATTCTTTCTGCATGACCGAGGCAAAGCTTTGACTCATAGCTTCTTCATTGCTACCAAAAATAATGTCATCTACATACACAACAAGTATTAGCAATTTGTCATTTTCAACTTTTATATACAGATTGCTATCTGCTGAACCTTTTGAAAAACCTTGTTGATGAAGATATTTGTCCAACTGGTAGTACCAAGCCCTTGGAGCTTGTTTGAGACCATAGAGAGCCTTTTTCAATCTGCATACAAGATTTGGATCATTTCCAAGAATGAACCCATCTGGCTGTTCAATGTACACTTCTTCTTCCAAGTCTCCATTCAGAAAGGCTGATTTCACGTCCATTTGAAATACTTGAAGTTTTGAAAACTTGAGAGAGCAAGGAACATTCAGATGGCCTCAAGTCTTGCAAAGGAGCAAAAGTTTCTTCAAAGTCTATTCTCCTTCTTGCTGCGCATACCCTTTACAAACAAGTCTGGCTTTGTTTCTAATTACTTCTCCATTTTCATTCAATTTATTTTTGAAGACCCATTTTGTTCCAATAACATTCTTATCCTTTGGTCTAGGAACCAGCTCCAAGTGTTGTTCTTTTCGATTTGCTCAAGTTCTTCATCCATTGCTTTCACCAACATTCATCTTTGCATGCTTCTTTCACATTTTGTGGTTCAGTAGAGGAGAGTAATGCCAAATAGCTTGAGGCTTCTGCAACTGTTCCTTGTTTGTACACCTGCTTCTTTCTGCCCACAATCTGAGATTCTGGATGATTCTTTGAACATATCTGGATGGAGTCTTTTCTTCTATTCTTGTTTGCTCCTCTGGGCTCTTCTTGAGGTTCTTCTTGAGGTTCTTCTTCTTCATCATTCTGTCTTTGAGGGTAGCCTTCATCTTCTTCGATGTCTTCATGTTGACTGGACCTTTGCTTATCATCAATTCTACATCTCAATGCTCTGTCAACAATTGCTGCCATTCAAAGTCATTGTAGCACTTGTATGCTTTGCTATATGGAGAGTACCAAGAAGAATGCCTTCATCTGCCCTAGGTTCAAGTTTGCCAAGCTGCTCATCAGTATTCTTGATATAGCATTTTCTCCCAAAGATTTTGAAGTGCTTTACCGAAGGATTCCTGCCACTCCAAAGCTCATGAGGAGTTTGAGTGCTGTTCACCCGGACATTTGTTTTGTTGAGAATAACAACCGCAGCATGTGCAGCTTCACCCCAGAAAGTTGCGGGAGTTCCTGATTCATCAAGCATAGCACGAGCCATTTGTTGGATTGTTCTGTTCATTCTTTCAACAACTCCATTTTGCTGAGGAGTTCTAGCTGTAGAGAATTCTCTCCTTATCCATGTTCATCACAGAAATCGAAAAATTCATTTGAAGTAAATTCCCAACTCTGTCGGATCTGAGGCACTTAATTTTGTGACCTGATTCATTTTCAACCAAGGCTTTGAAGGATTTGAATTTTTCGAATGCTTCATCTTTGTGCTTCATAAGTCCCAACCAGACAAACCTGGATAAATTGTCAATAAATAATATCAAGTATTCCTCTCCTCTAGGTGTTCTTTTCCTGAATGGACCACATGTATCTGTATGTACTAGCTCAAGAGGCATGCTAGTTGATCTTTCTTTCTCTGGAAATTTAGTTCTGGTTTTTTTTCCAAACTGACATGATCTGCATATGGTGTTGTCAGGAATTTTGATATCTGGAAGATCGTGAACTGCCTGATATTTGCATGCTTTCCTTATTTGTGAGAAGCTTAGATGTCCCATCTAGCAGGTTCCTTTCCTTTATCCTTATAAGGACATTTTGCAGCATAATTACCTACTCTTCCACAAGCAAAGCATTTGAAAGGTAGCTTACCTCTGAACCTTCCAGAACCCCTTTGAAGATTTCTGACAAAATTTGATTCTTCTTCCTCTTCTTCTGGAACATGGCTTGCTTCATAGTAATCTTCTTTGCCTGATGCCTTGAAAGCAGCTTCCCTTCTATCTGATGGACCTCCCTTTCTCATTTCATAAGCAGTTAGAATTCCATGTAGTTGAGACATAGTGAGAATCCGGAGATTTTCCTTTTCTTCTATTGCAGATACTTTAGATTCAAACTTGGGGGATAATGATCTTAGAATCTTTTCAACTACTATAGCCTCTTTTATTTCTTCACCCAAATTTTTCATACAATTAACAATCATCTACCCGAAGAAAATAATTAGCCACACTTTCATCATTATACATCTTGAGAGTCTCATACTGAATCCTGAGAGTTTGAAGTTTAGCTCGCTTTACCTGTTCATCTCCTTCATAGCTCGTGACCATTTTGTCCCATATCTCTTTTGCTGATTTGAAGTGCATTACCTTCATGAATTCCGTTTGGGATATACTTCCTAATAGAGTACTGACTGCTTTTGCATTTGTTTCATACTTCTTTTTCTTAGCTGGATCTGTAGGAGTAGCTGAAGGAAAAGCATAGCATGTTTCTACAATGTCCCAAACTTCTGTACCAAGAGATTGAAGATATGCAGTAACTCTTACCTTCCAATAATTTAAGTTTGTCCCATCAAAAACCGATGGCCTGATTGATGCTTCTCTCTCGTATTTGCTCATGATGAATGATCTACCTTCAAGTGATCAAGCTTCTCTGAAGGACCTGCTCTGATACCAATTGTTGGAAATAATACTGAGAGGGGGGATGAATCAGTATTATTTAGCAATTTAATAAATCTTCCTTATTTGATCTTTGAATTATTTTTGCATGTCAGTACCATAAAATAATGAGCATGAACAAAGAAAAAATAGATAGTCACACCAAAGAACACAAGATGTAAGGTGGAAACCCAATGTGGGTGAAAACCACCTGCTGCAATATGTCTCTATCTTCTTTCAAATTAGAAACTTCTTTTACAATGATTTTGTACTGGTGCAGTCCTTTACCAGTACGCAGGCTGCAACCTGCAGAGAGCTACAACTCTCTTTCTCTCTCGTTTTCCAGTCTACTCCTGGAAGGGAGCTACAACCCCCTACTTCTTTTCATAAAGCATCAGATGATCAACAAGTACATAACAGTTACAGTCCACTACAGATATCAGATCAGCAATAACAGAAGTAACCCAGAACACCTTATCAACAGAGAAATTCAATCAACAAAATATCTTAAGACAGAGACACAGTTTTTCCTTCTGTGGCCTGCGACCAGACGCAGTTAACCTTCTGCTCCCCTACGTCCATGCGCAGATATCCTTCTGCTGCGTTGCGTGCCCACGCACTGTTCCTTTAACTGCTCTGCGTTCTGTTGCTTCAAGGACGCATCCAGAAACACTATCGCGCCGCGTCTTTCTGCTACAGGGACGCACCCAAAAACACTATCGCGCCGCGTCCTTCTGCTACAGGGACGCACCCAAAAACACTATCGCGCTGCGTCCTTTTGCTTCAGAGACGCACCTAAACCTTGGTCGCTCTGCGTCCCCACGCAGATCTCCAGTCACTAAATTGCGTCCCAGACGCACCTGAACTTCGTCTGCCCTGCGTCCCCACGCAGATCTCCAGATTCTGCACTGCGTCCCGGCGCGCTTTCCTTTCACTGTACCTGCGTCCCTTCGGGTATGAATGATTTCAAGACTTTAAGTGTAACCCAAACAGTCAGATCTACAGATCTGATCTTGCGCCAAAGGGATCTCAGTCCTTCAGTAGATTCGCCTTTTAGATCTAGACCAGATCTCACCCAATAAGATATTCAACCAAAGACATGCATAAACCAAATGATCTCCTTTGCTTTATATAGGCAAGCTCCTCCTCAAATCATGGAACAATACCACGAGCCGACACCACAATAACACAATACCGTCGGCTAGATACCAAGAGTAAAACACAAGAAACCCCCATGTGTGCTTTTCTCTGCCTTAAAATGTGTGCACTGGGTGGACGCACCTCCTGAACGGCTGGCCTGCGTCTCTGGATGCGGCGTCTGCATGGTGTACCTGCGGGTACGCACTTTCTGTAAGGTATACCTGCGTCCTCCTTATTTCCTTCAATATTTGATAGCTGATCATCAACTTCTGCTGCTGACTTGAAGAACACTGACCTGTCACCTGAATGGGTTGCCATCAAGGACAACACTTTAGTCATAATGCCAACAAGAGATGTATGATGTCACATCATTGGAATTCGACCAAGAAAGAAATTTAAAAGTGGTTGGATCAGAAGATTCACGGGTTCACGACGTAAGAAAACAGGAATCCGTGTTTTTCAAAGGAACAGTGGTTGAACAAGTATTTGTATACAGAGATACACGAGATCTTCTTCTACACCTTCCCCATTGAACTATATGAATGGTTGGCTAAATTGGTAGATAGCCAAGGAAGTTGGAAGCTCGATATTCCTATAGTGTGGAATTTAGAATTAGTGCGATGGTTATAAGCTTCTAAAGACAAGATCATGTGGGTTGTCGATCACTGGCTCGATCAAATTATAGGAGGATTTGTTAAAAACAAATTGTCGACACCTCAGTCATCTATAGCGAAGTGGAGAGAATATTTTTCAAAGGACCACGAGGAAAGTACTTAAGATCATTGAATACATGGATTAAAATGTTTTTATGTGAAAAATGGGTGATGCCATTACCTTGATACTTGGAGCTATGTGAAGTGGACGACTCTTTATAAACCACGAAGGATTAGGACTGGAGTATAGTCCATTGATTGGACCTCATTTAAGTGACTATGAAGGGGTGGAACAGCCCTTGCCACAAAGCATTGTTTAGTTAATCACTTAGGGGATTCCTCGAGTAAGTCATCCTTCCCCTCTGCCACCACCTCCACCTCCACCACATACACCTTCGCCTACACCTCCACCACCACCATCCAACATGGCAAACACAATGAAGCTACCAATTTTCAAGGGCATAGGAAGTGAACATACATAGTAGTTTTGGTTTATTGCGAATGTTGTGTGGACAACGCAAAATATTATAGATGATAATATAAAGAAGGCACAGTTGGTTACCACTCTACAAGACCACGTGCTAACTTGGTATATTAAGTATTGTTCTGATAACCCTCTTGCATCGCTAGTAGAGACTAAGGCAACTTTGAATAAGGAGTTTAGTAAGCCTAAGTCTAACTCACAATCAATAATCGAATTCAAAGAAATCATGATGAGGGTCAATGAGACGCCTTGGGAATCAGATAAAAGGTTGAAGTGTCAGATTAGAGAAGCTAACATGCATCTCACAAATAGTCAGCATCGTGAATGGTTTATAGCTTCACTTCTGCCCCAGTTGACTAGAATTGCTCTGTCACAATAGAAGATAGGAACGCAAACAAAAGCATTGGAAATCACCATTAGGTTACGTGCATCACCTATTCAGGATGCCACCATGGGGGTACAACTGATCCACTCTCAGTTACAGAGCCTACACCTATAATTATAGAGTTTGAATAAAGACAAGGAGACTAAACCAGAAGTGTGCCTGAAAGTCTTCTATTTGAAGTGAAAAGGCCAAGGGCACAATAAATATCACTGCCTAGTGTACAGGAATTATATTACAGGAGGGGGACCCATTAGGGCCAAGTGTGGGGTCTACACTATGGTGTGCTATTTTTCAGATTGTTGGACAACATGCAATAGATAATTGACATTTACTTCAAAAGTTCGTCTAGACACATTAACAGTTGTTATGTAACTTATGCAAATCTATGGCCCACGATGAGCACCACTGTCGCAGTTATATGTTAATGATGGAAAGAACACCTACACACTGGATGTAAGTATAAACTCAACCTCCAGATCAGGACGTCGAAGTGGCATGTGAATGTTATTAGTGACAAGCACGTGGCCAAGGAGGAGGAGAACCTAGTAGAGGCCGGGGCAAGATTATCTGATACAACTATGGATAACCAAGGCACTATGCACGAGAATGCCATAATCAGACATGCTTGTCATGTCAATACTGCAGCAAGTTTGACCACACTATAGAAGAGTGCCTGGTGCTGATAGCTAAAATGCAAGAGAAGAAAGCATAGCCTCAACAACCTACACATAACTTACAGATGATGAGAGCTGAGCTCGGCGAGGAGGATCAAAGCGTGAACATAGTGCCGAGAAGTGGAATAACGACTGGTGATGATAAGGTTAAATAGCCTAAAGAGGACAGATGGGTCTGAAAGGCCCCAGAGAAGGAAGTTTTCTTTGATCTAGAGTGCGTTAAGGAAACATTTATGGAAGCCAAAAAAAGCTTTGCTGAGGCCTCCACCTAAGGAAGCCAGATCAAGGTGTAATAGACCAGCGCGCTTGCAAAGGTTGATCCCTCTGTACTCACTATGTTTTTGGAGACCTACATGAAACTACTGTGAGATAGAAAAGTTGTGGAAGGCCTACATTAGTTAATAAACAAATGCACCAACAAAGAGGAGGTCCTTGATGGACACCGGGTGGTCAGAAAAATTGGCAAAGATAAGGCAAGAATAGGGTGCAAGATGAGGCTCACCGCGTAGATAGGTGATTATGAGATGGATCAGGTCATCTTGATTTGAGATCTAATGAAAACCATTTTCTGAAACAAACATGGGAAAGGATGGGGAGACCTATGCTGAAGTGGTTGCAACTTTATCTTAGAATGGCGAACCAACAGAAAATCATCCCCATGGGACGATTATATGGAGTAACAACTGATATAGAAGGTGTGAGCAGGATGGCCAACTTTGAGGTCATAGAAATCGTCGATGACAGTAACCCATACCGTGTGCTCCTGGGAATTTACTAGGCTATTGACAGGAATGGAGTCATCAATTTGAAGAAGAGGACAATGTCATTTGAAATAAAATTGCTTCGTGTTGTAGTATTGTTGGACCCTGCAGAAGGGTGCGATATACTAAACGAGTCTGTGATTATGAAGAACGTGATGATGAACTAGATAAAAACTACAAAATAACAGTGTGAGACGAGGACTAGATCAATCCAATGGTAGATGGAAGGATTGCATGGGATCGGGAGAGCTCCTGCACCTCCGATTCATACGAGGAATTAGAGCATTGGTAGAACTACTTGCATGAAGTGTCTACATTGCGATGAAATATGATGACGAAGTCACTGCACTGTGTTTCGTTGGAGGTAAGCAAATTACCCTATTATGATGGTTTAACTGACACTGATCTATTTTTGGATGAATTTGAGCATGAATTCCCCGAGGATCACCGCTTCCAAGCATTAGAGTTGGCACTGGGCACTACGCCTGCACGATGGTGGTGTACGCATAAGGATAGTTTTGCTAGATGGTGAGATTACAGAAGAATGATGAAGCTATGGTTTGGACATGCTAACACCAGAATGACTGGGAAATATAATGGAAGGGACGATCCACATGATTACCTAGCAAAATGGACTAAAGCATGGGGAACAGAACCGCAGCCAAAATAGGTACACATCTTTTGCCATACCTTGGATACAATTACCATGAACTGGTATCTGGAAAGGGAGTTCCACCATGGTACTCTAGAATGGGATGTGTTAAAGGAAGGATTCTTATTTACCTTCAACTTTGAAGATGGCTTCGCAAGCATCGATGAAGCTCTATAAGAAACTAAGGTGGTTATCTTAAGAATGCCGAAGGAACTTATGGAATGGGTCCAACTAGATTGGAGCACCCAGCTACACCATGCACTGGAATGCTATAATGTGACCGCTAAAGAGGAGGATGAAGGTCCGAGAAACATTAATATTCCAGAAGTAGAAGGGCATCACGAAGTCGAAGGCCCACAAACGGACAACTCGGACATCGCTACGCCATTGAAGACAAAGCAAGTAAATAGTGGCACTGAAGCAGAACCAAAATTCACAAAGATTGGAGACTATTGGGATGACGCTACTGTGGATAAAGTTGTTGAGCTACTCTGCGAATACGAGGATCTCTTCCCTACTAAGTTTTCAGATTTGAAGGGCATAATTGGCGATTTGGGCATTATGAAGATCACTCTGAAGCCAAACGCGAAGCCTATTAAGCAAAGACCGTATCGCCTTAATCCTAAGTACAAGGAAAAGGTTTGCCAAGAATTGGATAAGCTGTTGGAAGCAAGCATTATAGAACCAGTTGAAGAATCTGATTGGGTGAGCCCAATCGTGGTTCAGGAGAAGAAACAGAAAGGAGAAATAATGATTTCGTAGATCTCCAGAAGCTTAACGATGCATGTGTTCATAATCCATTCCCACCGTCATTTATAGATGAAGTATTAGACAATTTTGGATAGTAGGAGGCATATTTCTTTGCTAATGGATTTTCTGGGTATCGTAAAATTAAGATCACACTCAAGGGTAGGCGAAAAATGGCCTTCGCAAGGGAGTGGGTTTGCTTCCAGTACACTATGATGTCATTTGGACTTAAGAATGTGCCTACAATATTTTCCCACGTATTCATGACATCGTTCAAGGAGTTCCTTAATAAGTTCCTGGAAGTATGATTTGATGACTCGATGGTGTTTGGATTAGTAAAGCACCATGTAGCAAGTCTGTGCCTGATGTTGGATACGTGTCGTAGATACTAAATCGCATTGAATTTGAAGAAATACATATTTTGTTTCCCCTTTGGGATCTTGCTAGGTCACGTGGTTTGCAAGAAAGGATTGATGGTGGACACTGCAAAGATTATGGTAATTGTGAATTTAGAGGCCCCGAGGAATGTTAAGAAGTTGTGCATGATGCTGGGACATATAGGATATTATAGAAAATTTATCAAATTTTATGCTCAAATTACTGTGCCCATGGAGAAGTTGCTAAAGAAGGACGCAACATTTTGTTGGGATGAAGAATGTCAACGCACCTTAAATGTATTGAAATAAAACATGGTCAATGCACCCATCTCTATATTCCTTGATTGGAAGAAGGAGTTTCATGTGCATGCGGATGCCTCTGGCATTGTGTTGGGTGCATTGCTAACATAGGCCGGTGAAGGACAAATGGACCATCCTATAGCCTTCACTATTAGAAAATTATCCAAGGCCGAGAAAAATTATTCAATGACTAAGCATGAAGGATTGGCCATGATGTACACGCTGCAAAAATTCAGGCATTATCTGTTAAGAGGACATTTTAAGATGTATACAGATCATTCTACCATGAAATACCTGGTCAATAAGCCTGTGTTGGGGGGGAAGATATGCAGATGGTTGCTGTTATTCTAGGAGTATGACTTTGAAGTCATTGTGAAACAAGGAAGGTTAAATGTAGGACTTGACCATATGCCACGGATCGAAACAGATGAGGAACCTAATAATTTGGAGGAAGGTTTGACAGATGCACAACTCTTCATGGTGCATGTAGTGGATAATCATTTTATATACATTATTCACTTCTTCACTACGGGGATCGTACCAGAAGGATGTATAAGTCAGTAGAAAAAGGAATTAGTTGTGCGTGCGGCAGTGCAGCTGATTTTTCAATCATTGCGAGACACTTGTATAATATGGGTGAAGATCAAATTGCGAAGATATGTGTTGAACTTTGAGCGGGATAGCATTCTCACTGAAGCTCATGGGGGAGCTGTGGGAGGCCATTATGCAGACAAGGAAACTGCGCATAATATTTTGCGTGTGGGTATATGGTGGCCAACTCTACACAAGGATCCCAAGGTGTATTGTAAAGCATGTGATGCATGTCAATGAACTAGAAGACCCTCATGAAGGGATGAGCTACCATTGCATCCTCAGTTGTCCCTACAACCATTTGAGAAATGGGTGATTGATATTTTTGGGCCAATTCAGCCCCCAGGAAAGACAACAGGTGCATGCTATATCATCACTACAATAAAGTATCTAACCAGATGGGCAAAAGCACATCTAGTTAAGGATTATATAGGGGTTACAACAACAAAATTCTTGTTCGACTATGTATTCACCAGATTTGGCTGCTCAAAGGTGTTGATGAGTGATTGAGGTATGCACTTTCTGAACGAGATGATCAACACATTGACTGAATAATTCCAGGTATACCATCAAAATAGTACACCATATCACCCTCATGCCAATGGAACTATTGAAGCCTTCAATAAGATTTTGGAGAATGCACTAACGAAGATATGCAATGCACAACAAAATCACTGGGATATGCATGTACCTGCAATACTATGGGCTTACAAGATGATTTGTAAGAAGCTGCCAGGGAGAACACCATTTAGATTATTATATGGGGCTGAAGATTTAATGTCGATGGAGTACATTGTACCTAGTCTGTGCATAGCAGCACTAAGAGATATGGCCAATCATGAGGCCTTGGAAGAACAACTCACGCAGCTGTGGAGCTTAAAGAATATCATTCTTTGGCAGATGTTGAGTGATAAAAGGTGTATTTTTAACTCCTAATTATATTCACATTAATTGTCAGCCCAAGGACAATTTTTTATTTCAAGAGTGTACTCAGTCTAAGGCAGTCACTTGCTCAAGAGTAATGTTTTGTAGTATAGTGCTTAAAATGCAAAGTTAAATGAATGCTAGAAACAAAATCTAATCGAAACAACAAGAAACTGAAACGTTCTATAACTAAATCGTTTACTCAAACAATCATCAGTTGAGGACTCAGTAATGATAACTATCTCCCCTGTAAACTGATGCAAATGAAAATCAATCATAGACAAGATCTCCAATCTGAGAACTTAGACAATGGTAGTCAGTGTCCTTTTTAGTTGTTGATCTTTTTTTTTTGTTAAAGCAAGTGTGGATCCTCCTATTTCAATAATCCAAAAAAAGTGTACAATTTTTACAAATGTCCATCTGACGCCAAGGAAACAGAATAGAGAGAAAATCCCAAGCCACTAAGGGCTAAACCTTCAAGCCTTACAACCAAAGACTCGAACCCAAGGAACAAACAACCAAAATATAATCTGGCTGCGTGAAAGCTCGCAAACTTTCTGCTATCCCACTCTCGGAAAAGTCCGAACCATCTGAGCCATCCATAAAAAACAAAAGGATGAATGGCTGAGAAGAAAATCACTCAACCCAAAAAGCCCGACATTTAGTGGAACCGCCCCACCGAGATGCACGAACAAACTCAACCATTGATTACCTCCACCTGAATCCTACGGATGAGAATAATATCGTGCAGGACAAGATGGTCTAGCATTAGTGTGCGATAAAGGCTGGTATTCGAGACCCCACCCTGCCATGTGTTATAAGATGAATGGAATCGCTGTGAAATTGTTAAAACCGTTTTCCACAAGAAAGCGGTGCGATCATCCAAAAACCATGTGGGAGGCAGTTTTACAAGCCGAGACTCTGGTTTCTGAAAAAAAACATCTACCAGACAAAACAGGGTTCCTCTTGCACTTGTTAATCTCCTTCTCCTTCTCCTGAAACCTTATAAAGGTTAGATGCTTCCCAACAGACGCAGACTGGAAGGATTCTGTTCGTTGCCCCTTATGAACAAAGATCTTCATCTCGCTAACTCCTAGAGTATGAGTGTCCAGACATGGTCTACTTCCCACCAAAGAGTAGTATTCCAGATATTTTTGACACATTCAGGGGAAAAGTCAAATCTAGTTGGCCTCCATGGCTTTATGTCTAAACACTTCCCAATCTTCTTCCACCTGGACGCTCCTACCACTTCCTCGACACCTTATTCTCTATGTAGCTGACCCCCTGGTTGGCCAGAAGATCAGCCAGCTTATTGGCCTTTCTGCGAACATGGTGGAAACTGACCATGTGAAGGCCCTGCAGATGGCTCTGAATTCTTTGGAAGACCCGAATTAATTTCCAATGTTTAGAGACTTTCTCTAGCGCAGTTCCATTATTTATTTTTTGCATTGAGTTAATGATTAACTCAGAATCCGCCTCTATCATAACATTGAAACAATTGTCTTTACTTAGAAAATCCAGGCATTGCTCCATAGCCATTAGTGCAGCCATGTTGTTAGTGGCAGTACCAAGGTGGCAATGGAAGATGGATATAATCCTTACCTCTACATCTTTGAGGATGCCATCATACCCAGCAGTTCCCTGGTTCCCTTTTGAAGCTCCATCAATGTTGTATTTTAGATAGCCTTCTAGAGGAGGATGCCATAATTCCTTCTCTGTATCCAAAGTAATAACCTTCTTGTCAAGTCCTAGGGGAGTGAGCCCCTGCAACCCTAGTTGCTTGAGAATCTTTAGCTCTAAATCTGAGGGAGGTTTTTTAGGTTAGTTGCGAACCGCGGCTCCCATAGTCTCCTTGAGCTATTTTAGGATTCTTTCCAACAAGCGGTGTGGGGGCATCTTTTCATCCTTAAATATTCTTTTATTCCTCTCCTTCCAAACATTCCATATAATGAAGCTTGGAATAAGAGCCCACGCTGAGCTGAGAATTTCATAATCCGAAAAATTTCTTCTCCAATTGGTGAGGGTATTAATAATTCTCCCTCTGTCTCTATCAGATTGCTAAAAGATTGTAGCAAAAATGTCCCATAACTAGGAAGTGAAAATGCAGTTGTTGAGTAAATGTTCCATAGTTTCTTCTTGAGCCTCACAGAGCTGGCATCTTGAAGGCCCCTGAACACCCCTTTTCCTGATGTTGTCCCAAGTTAGTATTTTCTTATGATATACTAACCACATGAAGAGTTTGATTTTCATCCACCCTTGCTGCCTCCAAAGGTTTTGCCAGATTTTGTTCAGAACCTGGGGATCTAGCTCAAGGAGAATGCCTTTTGCTTCCTTAAGATTAAAGGTGCCCTCTTTGTTGTTGCCCCATCTAAGTTGATCTTGTCCCTCTGCAACTAAGATCTTCCTTTGTTCCACTATTTTCCTGAGTTCCTCTGCTTTTGTTTTCAGGAGATTGTTATCTCTGCAATCAATGTTTCTCCAGATTCTCCACTTTTTCATATGATGAGAATGATCGCAGAAGTCCATAACCTTAATTAATCCTTGGGAATCTAGCTCCTACTTAATATTCCTGAATTTTATTTTAACAGAATTGATTCTTGTTTCCACTTGTCTTCCCATAAAAGAGCAAGATTTCCTTCCCTGATTTCCCAGAAGTTGTTTTCTTGTACTAGTCTTCTATTCTCCCAGGCTTTGTTCCAGATATATGAGCCCTTTATATTTCCTGACATTCTTATGAGATCACTATTTTTCCAGGAGCTAGCATATTTTTCTTTCCATATGTTTGCCCATTGAGTCTCTAGATGCTGAACCCAACGCCACCAAAGTTTGGCCCCTAGATCTTGGCTGAGTATCTCCTAATCATCTAAACCCAACCCTCCATGGTTCTTGGGCTTACAATTTTTTTCCCAAGGCACTAAGGCCCATTTTTTCTTAGTCTCCTCCTTGCCCCAGAGGAAGTTTCTTTTAATATCTCTAAATTGTTGAAGGACTCCTTTAGGAGCTAGGAGGGTAGATAACATAAAAGTAGGGATTGCTTGCAGAATAGCTTTAGTAAGAACTAACCTGCTAGCAAGATTTAAGGCTCTGATGGTCCATTTACTGACTTTGTCCTGCAACTTATTTATCAAAGGTTCCCAAATGCTTTTGAGCATTTGTTTAGCAGTTAGAGGAACTCCAAAATATTTTGAAGGCAGGGAATCCCTTTGAAAGCCAAGAATTTTGGAGATATTTTTCTGAATAGAAATATTGGTATTGAAGAAAAAGATTTTTGATTTAGAGAGATTCACTTCCATACCTAAAGTTAAGGCAAAGACAGTCAGAATTCTTTTTTAGGATGTAGCTTCTTTGACTGTGGGGATTCCCTGTATCATGTTATCATCTACAAATTGTTGGTGAGTCAGGGCCTGACCATTTTCTGTTAGCTGTAGCCCTTTAATCTTTCCTGTTGCTTTCGCCTGCTTTATAGCCCTACCCAGACCTTCCATCATGATGATAAAAAGAAAGGGAGAGAGTGGGTCTCCCTGTCTGAGTCCTCTTGAAGGACTGAAAATCTCTAAGGGAGAGCCATTAACTAATATAGAAAAACTAGAGGAGGTCACCAGTGCCATAACCCATCTGACCCAATTATGGTCAAATCCAAAAGCTATCAACATCTTCCTTATGTAGGCCCAGTTAACCTTGTCATAAGCTTTGGCAATATCTAATTGCATGATCATGCCCGCCTGCTTCTTGCTTGTTAATGAGTGTACCACCTCTTGGGCTTGAATGATGTTATCAAGAATTTGTCTGCCTTCCACATAACCTGATTGTTCCCCTGAAACAAGAATCGGAAGTAAAGGTTTGAGTCTGTTAGCCACAACCTTGGATATAATCTTATAGATTACATTGCATAGGGCTATGGGTCTATATTTATCTCGTCTATGAGCAATGTCCTCTTTGGGGATCAAGGTGATGAAGGAAGTGTTCAATGCTTTCAGAATGGTTTTGTTTAACCTAGAGTCCTCCACCACATTCAAGATGTCATGCTTTACAATATTCTAGCACGCTTTGAAGAAGTCCACATTAAAACCATCCAGGCCTGGTGCTTTACCATTCCGCATTCTTTGAGGACTTCCCTAAGCTCCACATCCGTCACTGGTCTGTTAGGGTTGAAATTGCCCTCTCTAGACACCAGTTTCTGTATATTGTTGGTAACTTCCCTGATGAATTTCTCTCTATCTGAATTGTTCTCTTGGGTTATACCTTGGAAGTGGTGGACTAACACAGTTTCTATAGCTTCGTGGGAGATCAAAAGCTCCCCCTCTTCATTCTTGACTGAAGAGATTATATTGTGAGTTCTATTGACCAAGGTGGTTCTATGAAAAAACTTAGTATTGTGCTCTCCTTCTCTGAGCCATTGAACTCTAGACTTTTGTCTCCAGGATATTTCCTCTTGTTTATATAGATTCTCCCATTCTTGAAAATGTTTATCCGCTTGATCACTAATGCCTTTATCAAAGCCTTCCTTGATCAGAGCTTGGTTGAGAACCTGCATTTTTCTCTCAACCGCTTTTTTCTCCTCAAAAATATTGCCAAAATCCTTCTTGTTCCATTCCTTAAGCCGAAGCTTGATGTGCTTTAGTCTTTTGTGAAGAAGGTACATTCTAGTCCCCTGAATCTGCAAATATTCTGACCACCATTTTTCAATGTTGCTGATGAAGTCTGGGTGTGTCAGCCATATATTTTCAAATCTGAAGGGTTTGTTCCTGGGAGTGCCTATACCCTTAATCTCCAACTGAATTGGCCAGTGGTCTGAGCCTCCAAAGGGAAGAACTTGTGTTGTTACCTCTTTATCTGTCAGCATAAGATTCTCAGAGATGAGGAATCTGTCTAACATAGAGGCCACTTGGGAACCTCCTCCTCTTTTGTTATTCCAAGTAAAGAGGCCAGTATTCCAATTAGTGTCAACAAGATTCATATTATCTGAAAAGGATTGGAAATCTAAGGAGTCTTTACTTAGAGTTCTTATTCCTCCTTTTTCCTCTAAAAGAGTTTTGATCATGCTGAAATCCCCTCCCATGATCCAGGGTATATCTGCATGTCTGTCCCTGAGATCTGCCAGGGAATCTAGAAACCTGAGTTTGTCATCTATTCTCTGAGGACCATAAATTTTTATGACCAGAAAGGTGTCTCTTTCTCCTACTGGTTGAATGACAACTGATAAATAATTTTTGGAGGCCTCCACATCTAGAATGCCTACCTTGTGGGGGTTCCATAGAATGATAATTCCCCCTACTGTATTCTCTGCTTTGACTTTAAGAAACGCAAATCTGCTGAGCCATTTGCTATGAATTGTCTTAATTTTTGAATGGAACATTTTGTTTCTTGGATGAAAATTATATCCGGAAATTCTTGTTTCATTCTATTACTAAGCATTCTTTGCTTTCTCACGCTTCCTAGACCTCTAATATTCGAAAATGTGAACTTCATTATTAAAGATTTGTAAAGGAGTAGCTGGCTAGATCTTTCATCTTACCTAAATAAATCATTAGCTTTCCACACTCCATCAAGAGTTCATTTTGCTTTTCCTCCCTCTTTTCTTGTCTGGGTTTCTAGTGGCTAGTCCCAGAGTAGTTTTCACCGCTTTCACTCCTTTGTTGCCTTTCTTATCGTTGATTTTTCGCCTTTCCAGCACTTCAGCCTACGTTTTCCATAGAAACAACTGTTGTATTCTGTTGATATTTTCTTGAGGTAACAAGTCCACTCCTCTCGTGGTTCCCTGCATTAAGAACCCCTCTAGATCTAGGTTTTCTTTGTCAAGAATTTCCTGTAGTTCGTGGTCCTCCAGGTCCATTTCATTCTAGGTCATTTCCTGATCCATTTCTTGTTCAGCATCACTCATTATAGCTTCTTTTTGGTACTCCAAATTTTCTGTTTGATCCCGGTTTTCTTCCTTCTCCTGTTCTACAGTACTTCCTTCCATTACCTGATCTTCTTTTATGATCTCCTCCTCTTCCTGAAGCACTTGGTATCTGTTCTGCCTAGACTATTTTCCTTCATCTTGAGGTTGTTTCGGTCCTCTTTTACTTCCTTTACCTCGATTAACCACTTTCTAGAATCTGTCTGTTTCTTTCATTGTGTTAGTTTTTTTCTTATTTACTTCTTTGCTGAGCGGACAGTCTCTAAAAGGGTGTCCATGTTCATGACATTTTCGACATCTGAATGGAATGTGTTCATAGTCTACTATTTGCACCCATTCTTCATCATGAACTTCCAAGATCACCTCGTCTGGTAGAGCTCCTGATAGATCCATTTCCACACATATTCTAGAAAAATAAGTATATTTTCCCCTTCTAGTGGCTTAAGAGGCTTTAACATATCGTCCTAATTTATTGCCTATGGTAGCTAAGGATTCATTTTGCCAGTAATCAAGAGGTAGAGAATAGAGCCTTACCCAGACCGGAACTGAAGTAAAGGTTTCCCTTTCTGGAACAAAATTCATCTGTCATGGTCTCATGTAGAGTCCCGCTGCAGCATAGAAGTAAGGCCCTCCTTCAAATATTTTGTCCTTGTCTTCAATATTCGTGAACACCACTGTAAATAATCCCTTAGACCCAAAATGTAGATCTATGCTCCCTTTAGGTTTCCAGTGGTATTTAATCCACGACTGTAAAGCTTTTTTAGTGGGCCATAGACCCATGAAATTGCAAATGATGGCATATGCCCACATGTGCTCTCTGTGCACCTACGGAGCTGGATCATTTAAAATGATCCTAGGTTTTATCTTTGCTTTGGGTTTGCAAGGTCCTTTTTATTTTTTGTCTTTAGTTCCCTGTTTTTTATCTTCTGTCTCTTTGTCTTTTGTGCCATTTGTTTCCTTATTTATGGCTTCTTCTGCTTCTTCTTCCATATTTATTTTCCTTTCCTCCCCAGTTCCTCTAGCATTTTCTAGAGGTTTCTTTTCTTTGCTTTCCATGGCCTCCTTGAAGGAGGGAGTGGAGCTCCCCCCTCTACAGCCCTCCATAGGGTTCCCCAACTGTTACTTCCTGCAAGCTTCGTTGATCGCTGTCCACCCTCCCTCCTCGCAACCTTCACCAACTGCAGTTGTTGATTTTTCAATCCACACTAAAGAAAATAATTGGAAATGGCAATTCAATTGGAAAAGCTCACTAAAACACACTTGTTGTAATATCAATTAAAAGATGAAATCAAATCCTTGCAGAAAGGAACAATGACTACGTCTATTGGAAAACTGAACAACAAAGCTTAACTTTAGTGGAAATGAATTGAACAGCAAAGTTCATCTTACAAAAACGAAATATTAATGGAAAGGAACAATAATACTAAATGGAAATAAGCAACACTACGAAATTAATAGAAATGAGTAGCAATACTAAATAAGCAGCAACCTATAATGCATGATAGAATCTGAAGTGAACAACGAAGCTTTATAACCAAAATGAACATCATAACAATTTAAGTTGTAATGAATAATAATCTTCTTATGATGGAAGAAAATGGCAACACGAATCAATTGTAGAAGGTAATCATTAAACAAACCATACTTACAAAAATCAGAACGATATAATACAAAGCAGCAGCTTAATCCACCAGAGGCTGGGCCCTTAGCCGCCAACGAATGCTGCTGGGTTACTTTAGATAAAGAGAATGAACAACAACCTCCAAATTATATATTAATCATTGAACTTGAGTGACATTACAATATGATCGTGTTCTCTTGGCACCACAAGTTTGTAAATTAGAATTACAATTTGAAATAATAGATATCCATACCCTTTCCTCCTATCCTATCCTATCATATCTCTAATCTACTGACCCATTTAATTCTCTCTCTAATCATCCATCATGAATCATGAATCCCCTTCTCTAATCTCTGTTTTCATTTAAATACAGAGAGAGCAGAGAGCAGTTACAACAGAGATGATTACAATATGATTCTCATTACAAAATTGGATTGCTCACAACAAATTGATAAACAAGATCCTATCTAGAATATCTCTTCATCAATCATTCAATAGGAACATGTTGAATTTGGCATTGCAGCTGAGATATTTTGGAAAACGGCCACAACAACGAATCTGAGAAAAAATTCTTTATAGAACCATCTGTTTCTCTTAGTACGGGCTGAATTTGGGAAAACGGCTCATTCCAACACTAATTTGGTCCGTTCCGAACAAAACCCATGTTTCAGATTTTCCAGATTCTTTTCCATTTGCCCAAAACATCCAATGTAAAATTGTCACTTCTTATTCCAACGAATTTCTGAGTTGGCACATTTAATGATGAGATGGAGATCAAATCTTCAATCTGGAAAATATCTTGGAGGCTAAAATGGTGAAAAAATTTATTAATAAACCATCATTGGTAAAAACATGCATAATAATCAATTTATTTAAAAATAAATGAGAAGAAATAATATTTATCCATAAGAGCATAAATAATTAAAAGATAGAATTATATGATAAATGACATGATAAAGAATAGTAGAAATGGATGAAATGGGTGTTAAAAAATGATAATAATAATGACATATTAATGACGCAACATACCCCCAAACTGAATATATTGCATGTCCTCATGCAACCCAGAGACTCTGTGTTAAGCAAGCAATAAAATTTTTTTCATCCCAGCTCATGAAATGGATAGAACAAATGAATTCTTCCTCAATTAATGAATATTCAATTTTAGTAATCTTGATGAAGACATAACAATTTTTACATTGACGTTCAAGTTATGTGTATATGAAGTTGTAGCAAAATATGATATAACTAATAGTAAACTTCACTAACCATTTTCTCAAAAGCTACAAACCGGATTTTGTTGAAATTTTGCAAGTAGATTTCTACTATATTAATGTTTCTATGATCCAAAAATCAGATCGTTTTGATGCACTGATCATGAGATATAAACAAAATGGCTGTAGGTGATAGTGCATGATTTTCGAAATTTTATGAACGAATTTAACTTGAAATTATCTGGGTTTTTGTATTTTAATGATACGTCTGTGTTTTCCAGAAATCACAATAATTGAGGTCATAGTTTTAAAAATATATGGAAATCAATTTCTGCGCTATAAAAAAAAATGAAATTGTATGCCTTAAATGAGAAATAAAGTAGATAACATCCATCATGCATAGCAATTCCTCCCCCAAACTGAAGAATTAGCATGCCCTCATGCAATGCTAGAAAAGAAATTGAAGCGGTCGCTACCATCTGTTGAATTCTATGCTTGGTGTAAAACAACATGGAATAAGGGAGGTGTTGAGAATAAGTAAGAATATTAATGGATGATAAAGAATATTAATGACATGGTGATAAGAAAAAATAAATGAAAGCAACACTCCCCCAAACTGAAAGATGATATGTCTCTGAAAAATGGAAAGTGGTAAAGCTGTGGAGTGAATGATGATAAATAATGCTTAATGGATTTCATGAAATTCTCCTAAATTCGTAATAAATCATAAAATTATGCTATTTTACTTCAAGTTTTACCTCCGAAAAAAAAATGTAAAATGACATGTATGGATTGGCATTTGTTGAAGCTAATGTAGGCAGAGTTGATGCTGAAAGTGATGCAAAAGGTGGAATCCAGGCAAGCACATCATTTCTGAACAATTGTTCGTATTCGCGAGTTGCTCAAGCCTCTTCTGTTAGTTGCAATAGTGTGGTCATGTTGCGAATAGAGTCCCCACCCCACCCCACTTGTTGTTCTCCTGTAAACAAATCACTATTTTGCATACAATGTTCTTAAATCTACAGTTTTCATTTTGAATAGCAACAAATAAGATGCATGCAAAACTTTTAATCAGAAAAACTTTTGTATACATGTAATACTAATATTTTTCAAATCAACAAGTTATGGCAGAGTACAATAATCATATCGCATGCTCTCACATAATGCATACATTCCCCCCTCCAATTAGAAAAGGGGTTCCATGACCATAAAGCATATGAAAGGTGTTGTGCTGATGGCAAGGCAAGGGAATGAACAATACGACAGTGAATGAAGCAGAGTACACATATCAATGATAGAACAGCAAGATGTATGATTATAATGAGAGTAGAGTATGTAAACATGGTTATGAATAAGAGATATGATGCTTTGGATTGATGATAAGTTATGCAAAAAAGAAAAAGGACAGAAATATGCCAAAAATATTATTTGTTGATGGTATTCTAGCTTAAAATGATGCAATTGATCTGAAAACAATTTCTCATGTGTAAAGGTTCAAAACAGGGAAAAATTTAAGGAAATAACTTCTCTGATAAAAAAGAAAATAAAAAAAAGGTATTATAGTAATAATTGACGATAAGAGATAACTTCAAAACCATAAGCAGAGCCTTTGCTACCAACAGGCGTCCATAGCCTCGACAGGGTTGCTTTTTAACCCATATGAGCCAAGATCCTCAATTTATAAATGGAGAGTTCCAGTGCTGTTTTACAGAAGAGATCAGTGTGCTGGCATGGTAACCAGATAACCACACTGCCATTCACTGGGATGTAGCAAAACTGATCAGGTCGGCTCGTGATAAGACCTCCTATTCCAAGGATAATTTAGCTATCCAATGGATCATAACCCTGGTGTGGTAGCCATAGTGAGAATGTCACTTCGCTACATCCATATGAACATGGTAGGTTGGCTTTTGATGAGATCCCCTATCCTCTATCTGTAGGCAAAATTTTGTTGTTATTACACATTTTTATGATAAATAGAGGGAAGCTCAGTACTCCTTAAGAGCAAGGATGGTGGAAGAAGTTGAACATGTCATTAGAAAAAATATACCCAAAATCTCATTTATTACAGAAAAAGAAGATTATAACCAGGAAGGGTGGAACCAGCATGGTATTAAGATAATCAATCAGTATCATGTACAATAGAAAACAATGCAGTAAAGTAGTATATAAATAATTGTGTCCCTTTTGAAAAGAATCTATCATCAAAGAGCTATCATGTTAAAGATCATAACATGAATGATATTAACTCACTTCAATATAATCCATAATTCTTGTCCTCATACAAGTAGTGTACTTCATGCCATGACGAGGAATCAATAAAATGTGGTTGAGATGAACTAGGAATAATCCCACAAGAGGGAGGAAGGGTTGTTCTCGAAAATACTCCTAAAGTGTTGTTCCCTTGAAGGAACAACAAAAAAACTCGAAAAAGTGTTGTTCCTTGTGGAGAATAGCAAAGGAAATGCATGGCAACAACAAAAATACGCACGAAAAGGTGTTGTTCCCTGTAGGGAATAGCAAAAAAAGGCACGTGAAAAAGTGTTGTTCCCTGTAGGGTACAACAACAAAAAAATACACCAAAAAAAAGTGTTGTTCCTTAAAAGGAACAACAAAAAAATGCATGCAAAAAAGTGTTGTTCTTTAAAAGAAACAGCAAAAAAATACACCCCAAAAAGTGTTGTTCCTTTGAAAGCAACAACAAAAATGCGAAAATGTCGTTCTTTTGAAATGAACAGCGAAAAAGTGAAAGTGTTGTTCTTTTGAAATGAACAGTGAAAATGCGAAAATGCTGTTCCTTTGAAATGAACAGCAAAAATGTGAAAATGATGTTCCTTTGGAAAGGAACAACAAAAACGCGGAAGTGCTATTCCTTCGAAAAGGAACAACAAAAATGTGAAAGTGTTGTTTCTTCGGAAAGGAACAACAAAAATGCGAAAATGTTGTTTCTTCGAAAAGGAACAACAAAAATGTGGAAATGTCGTTCTTTCGGAAATGAACAGTAAAAATGCGAAAGTGATGTTCCTTCGGAAAGGAATAACAGAAATGTGAAAAAATGCGGAAAGGTTGTTCCTTCGGAAAGGAACAACAAAAATGTGGAAGTGTTGTTCCTTCGGAAAGAAACAACAAAAATGTGAAAGTGTTGTTTCTTCGGAAAGAAACAACAAAAATGTGGAAGTATTGTTCCTTCGGAAAGGAACAACAAAAATGTGAAAGTGTTGTTCCTTCGGAAAGGAACAACAAAAATGCACAATCATAAAATGCAGGCACGCAAAAAAAACGAATTAGTTGTTCAGTTCATTGATGTTGAGGATGGGTTACAATTTTAGGGAAGCAACACCTGAAACACAAAAGTATAAGAGAAATAAAAAATAAAAAATAAAAATAAAAATAAAAATAAAACAACAACATTTTATTTAAAAACAGTATGTAAATAAATAAATTAAGTTACAACAGCTAAAAACTTATTTCTTAAGGCAAGGAAAAAAATGATCTCTTTGAAAAATGTTTTTGTAGCAATGACATGACATGAATCTTCAAATGGAAATCAATTCTTCATTTCCTCGCTTGTAAACCCATTGGGTAATGAATTGGATGAAATTCCCTTGTTTCATTAAAATTTCTTTCAAGACTCACTCGTCCATAAATTGACAATCTTTATTCTCCTAGGACCTATAAAAAACGAGTGTCTACCTGCAATAAAACATTAAATTATGGAGAAAGAGAGGTGATCAGGCTCCCTTAATCCAAGGATAATGAAAAAAACAAGTAGTTACTCTGTATAACAAATCCACTAACACAATAACAAAGTAAAATTTATTTCACATGCGGGAGAGTAGTGGTTGACCATACTAACCAGCAATGTTTTAATGACAACTTATTTGTTCTTTATCCAATTTGAGTGATTCCAAAGCCAGATGAAAGCTAATTCAAATGTATATTTTAATTAGAAACATGTTTTAAAAATTCAATGATATGATATGTCAATTTTAGTTAGAACAACCTGCATAACAGAGTCATTTTCGATTACCCCACTTAGAACAACAATGGATATTTTAAGCATATATTTTTCGTTTGATGTCGGATTCGAATGATTCAAATTTAAAATTAAAGTAGATTCATTTATTTATCTCCAATAGAAACATGTTTTGAAGACAAGAATAATTGATAGGTAAATTACTCTAAGGAACAGCCGAAAAGACAAGGTTTTAAGAGTGTTGATTTACGATATACAACCAGTATTTTGATCATAACTTCGTCATACGATATCAAAAATGAGTGATTCAAATTGCTTTGTAAACCAGATTCACAATAAAATCTACCATAAAAATAGGTTTTGAAAATTCAGTAATTTAGGCCTTCAAAAATGGACTATTCCAACTTTGTTCCTTAGCTGCCTACTAGACACCTTGTCAATGTTTTAGTTCTATCTTTTTCATTTCAAATCCAAATTGGGTGATTCAAATTGGGTTGGAAATTATACAGCAAGATCTACTTAGGATAGAAACGGGTTTTAAAAATATAGTCATTTAGGCTTCCAAAAGCTAACTGTCCCAACTCTGTTCCTGAGCTGTCTGCTAGACATCTTGTCAATGTTTTAGTTCTACCTTTTTCGTTTCAAATCCAAATTGAGTGATTCAAATTGGGTTGGAAAGTAGAAATCAATGGCTATTTAGGATAGAAATAAGTTTTAAAAATATTCCTTTCTGGTCCCTCAAAAGAAGACTATCTCGACTGTGTTTTCAGAAATTTCATCAAGCCGACAAGCCAAAAAATATGATATTCAAGCATTTTTTTCCAAATTGGTGATAGAAATAAATATTAGCATTTGTAGAACTATTATTTCCATTATAATTCATCTACATACACAAATGAATTAAAAGAATTTATCACCGATGTTGATTTCCACAACGTGTTGCCACAAAAACAATTATTTTTACATTAAAAACAAAATGCATTTATTTATGTCCTTATTTATTTATTTTTTTACACTGACCTACTTTGATTTGAAAAATGAATATGATTACGTATAAGAGTACTTCCAATGGATCCATTTTCGAAATAAGGCTTCATGTATGCACATACCCAAATTTGAAAAATGCATATTAATGAATATTAGGGTATGAGAAGCCAACTTCCCTTGAAAAGATGGTGTCAAAAACTGTTGAAGTATGGAGTGATGTTGCAAACAAATGATGGAGTGAAACCAATATTCAATATATCCTTTACTTTCTTGATTTTCCATAGCTATCATATCATGAAGTTCTTGACTTTTTAAAATGGCTTGTTGATGAAAACTAGAAGAAACCTCATTTTTTTCCATAACTTCTACAATTTTTGAATTTGAAACATTCTGAATCTCAATATGAGTTTTCTCCAATGGTGCATGTGAGATAGAATGGGTGGGAAGGGTGGGTAAATTTTGCAGTTCAACACTATAAGCATGTTGTACTGGTTTATTATGGTGAGGGTGTGGAATGAGTTGAGCAGGAAATTGTCTACAGAATGGAGTGTTTTGATGATGCAGATGATTGGGTTGAGTGGATGATTTTGATATGCAAGCAAGATGTTGTGGAAGAGCTGGTGAAGAATATGGAGAATGTGTTTGTGCTACAAGATGAGGGAGAGTAGTCATGCAATCATAAGGTGAACCATGCCAAACTTGTAGACAATATTGGTGGTGGTTATATTGAGATTGACATGGCTGCCCTAACACATTAGTATTCCATAATGGATTATGCAAGTAAGAGAATAGAGAAAAAGTGTTTTGAACCATACCTATAGACTATAATTTCCATGGTTTTTACCTTGTTGCAGCTTCCCTATCTCTTTGAAATGATACTTCCATCCTAGATAAGGAATAACAACTATCTATGGGATGCTCCTTTCGGTAATGAGGGCAAAACAGTTCATCAAATTCTTGATTTTCCTAAACCTGCAAAACATCCGATTTTGAACTTATAGAGCTAATAAAATCAACTTTAAAATTTTCAAATAAAACTTTGATTTCAACTCTTATGTCTCCAGTTTTTGTAGCAGATTTGGAAAAGAAAGAACAAACATCTCTAGAATTCTTACCAGCCTTGGAGATTCCCCTTGACTAACTTATGTACAATTCACAAACATCATCATATGATAACTAAAAAACATCACCTTTTCCTATCAGATTTAAGAGTCCTAAAAAGTCATCTTTGATTCCTTTGAGTAGGAGTTTTTTAAAATCTCTTTTTCCAAATACTTATGCTTTGATTTTTGAAGGTTGTGTTGAAATCGATCTACATAGTCCTCCAAGCTTTCATATTCCCCTTGTATCATATCAAAAATATCTTCATCAACCTTGAAATAGTCTTGGTACTTCTTCAAGAATATGTTCTTCATGTCCTCCCATGTTTGAATGCAGTTCCCACCTACTTTCATGAACCATCGGAGAGATGCTCCTTTTAGAGTAAGAGGAAACACTTTCAACCTTTGATCACTAGTACAATAATCATATCCTCTACAAAGCATTTCAAACTCAAATAAGGTATCTAGATCTTCATTTGTCAAGCCATGAAAATTTGGTAGAGAAGATGGGGGGATTATGTGCATTTGTGTCACTCCTCCTAGATCTTTGATAGGAAATTCAAAAGTAAAAATGTGAGCCATTTCTTACCATAATATAATATGTTCTTTATGTGTTTATTTGAGGCTCCTTCTTCAAATGCTCCTGTCAATTGGTTAGTGAAATGGGTGGTGCTTACATTATCACTTAAGTGAAATCATAAGATTTGTTTTTCAAAATTTCTAATTTTTTCTTAGTCATTCACACAGCAATTCAAACATTTATTTCTACCCTAAGTTCTTTAACAATCCTGCTGGAAAGCGGGCGGGGGAGCAGGGCTTTTACATGCTCCGTACGTAGGTTCTTACCTTCTATTTTTAATACCCAACTCTTTCCTAACAAACACCCATCAGATGCACACTACTATTTAGAAATCGCTACATTTTCCTTGGCAACAGCGCCAAAATGTTGAGTGATAAAAGGTGTTTTTTTAACTCCTAATTATCTTCACATTAATTGTCAACCCAGGGACGATTTTTTATTTCAAGAGTGTACTCATTCTGACGTAATCACTTGCTTAAGAGTAATGTTTTGTGGTATAGTGCTTAAAATGAAAAAGTAAATGAATGTTGGAAACAAAATCTAATCGGAACAACAAGAAACTAAAATGTTCTATAACTAAATCATTTACTCAAACAATCATTAGTTGAGGACTCAGTAATGACAACTCTCTCCCCTGTAAATTGATGCAAATGAAAATCAATCATAGGCAAGATCTCCAATCTGAGAACTTAGACAGCGGTAGTCAGTGTCCTTTACAGTTGTCGATATTTCAATCCCAACTAAAGCAAATAATTGAAAATGTTGACTAAAACACACTTGTTGTAATATCAATTAAAAGATGAAATCAAATCCTTGTAGAAAAGAACAATTTTTAAGTCTATTGAAAAACTGAAGAACAAAGCTTAACTTTAGCGGAAATGAATTGAACACTAAATCTCATCTTACAAAAATGAAATATTAATGGAAATGAACAATAATACTAAATGGAAATGAATAGCTCTACGAAATTAATAGAAATGAGCAACAATACTAAATAAGCAGCAACCTATAGTGCACGACAGAATCTGAAGTGAACAACGAAGCTTTATAACCAAAATGAACAGCATAACAATTTAAGTTGTAATGAATAATAATCTTGTTATGATGGAAGAAAATGGCAACGCGATTCAATTGCAGAAGGTAATCACTAAACAAACCACACTTGCAGAAATCAGAAAGATATAATACAGAGCAGCAGATTCATCCAGCAGACAGAGAATGTTGTTGGACTACTTCAGATAAAGAAAATGAACATCAACCTCCAAATTATATATTAATCATTAAACTTGAGTGACATTACAATATGATCGCGTTCTCTTGGCACCACAAGTCTGTAAATCAGAATTAAAATTTGAAATAATCGAAATCCATCCCCTTTCCTCCTATCCTATCCTATCCTATCTCTAATCTACTAACCCATTTAATTCTCTCTATAATCATCCATCATGAATCATGAATCCCCTTCTCTGATCTCTGTTTTCATTTATGTACAGAGAGAGCAGAGAGCGGTTACAACAAAGATGATTACAATATGATTCTCATTACAAAATTTTATTGCTCACAACAAATTGATAAACAATATCCTATCTAGAATATCTCTTCATCAATCATTCAACAAGAACAAGTCGAATTTGGCATTGCAGCTGAGATATTTTGGAAAATGGCCACAACAGTGAATCTAAGAAAAACGTCTTCAGAGAACCTTCTGTTTCTTTTAGTACGGACCAAATTTTGGAAAACGGGTTGTTACAGAACTAATTTGGTCCATTTTGGATAAAACCCATGTTTCAGATTTTCCAGATTCTTCTCCATTTTCCCAAAACGTCCAATGCAAAACTGTCACTTTTAATTTCAACAAATTTTTGAGTTGGTACATTTAATGATGAGCTGGAGATCAAATCTTCAATCTGGAAAATATCTTGGAGGCTAAAATGGTGAAAAAATTTATTAATAAACCATCATTAGTAAAAATATGCATAATAATCAATTTATTTAAAAATAAAGGAGAAGAAATAATATTTATCCATAAGAGCATAAATAATTATAAGATGGAATTATATGATAAATCATGATAAATGACATGATAAAAAATAGTAGAAATGAATGAAACATGTTAAAAAGTGATAATAATAATGACATATTAATGACCCAATAGCAGGATTCCATCAACAAGTATAGAAGGATCACGAAAAATAATGGCACAATCACCACAACAAGCTTCGCACGTTCAAGGTAAACAATCATGTCCTATTATATGATAGAAAATTCACTAAATTTCCATGTATATTCCATATGCATTGGTTAGGGCCATATATTATCAAAGTAATTACAAATGAAAGCACAGTTCATCTCACGAAGTTGAATGGGGAACCCTTCACAAGAACAGTGAATGGGAGCAAGTTAAAGTTGTATATAGGAGATCCTGCACAATGACTGTATGGTAGCAGGATAGTCTTAGTGCTCCAGGTAGTTGCAAGGGAGTGTGGGACTAAACTACACTAGGAGGTTTGGAGGACAATGCAGCGAATAGGCTGCATAGAGAATGATGGAGACACAACCTAGGAAGTTGCACTAGGAGGGAAGGTACTATGTAGCACAATAGGAAAGTGACCATTGGAGTTACTGTTCATGACTTGACGGCTAGAAGACAGTTAAATGGAGAAGTGTGGCAGCATTTAAGGAAAAAATATTTGAATATCTACCACCAAAACATCATTTATTATTAGAATTTAGGGGGAATGGTTGGATTTGAATTCAAAACTCCCTATAAATTACGTGTGTCAGTCCAACAGAGAACACTTTGAGCTCTGAGAATTTTTCATGAAATTCGTTGTTTGTTGCCTATGAACCAATTGGATTTGGAAGATTTAGTTGCGAGCCCCACATTTGCTAAGTTGTCTAAGATAAACCAGAAGTTTATTTTTGACAAAATTCTTGGACCAAGTCCTACTGAAACTATGAGTACTGGTGATGTCACCTCTAAGGCAGCCGCCATGGAAGTTGTGAGTATGGAAGCTTCGGCTCCTATGCCTATAGCGATGAGGTCACCTACACTGAAGCCTACCACTACCAAAGAAACCCAACAACCAAATCAAAGCAATCCATGATGGAGAAGCAAAAAAAGTCAATGTCAGTGCGCGCATCCCCAAGAAAGCATACCAAAATATAGAAGCTGAAGAAAGATAAGAAACCGAAAAAATTAGTAGACTTGGAAGAGGAAGAAGCCTAGGGAATAGAAGATATTGATGTTGAAGGAGTGGAACCCCTCACAAAGCTACCCAAATGCATCCCTCCACGGAAGTCAAAAGCAAAGTTCACAAAGGACCCGAATTTTAATAAGTGTACCATCTCTACGCCTGTGCTACCCGAGAAGGTCCCTTTTGAAGGCCCGGGATTCGTAGGGGTCCCACTACTGAAAATGGAGGTTTTGGACCTCGCATATCACACTAATTTTCCACACTTAGGGATGGAAAAGTATATGCACAAGGTCTATTATCATTGCAGAATCAAGTGTTATAGCGATGGAAATGTAGGAACGATTCTGCAGTGTCGAGCACTCAGGGTTACTCAGTCTTCTGTGGGTGCCCCACTATCACCACTCCCCCATTAATACAATATGTGTGTGCCATCTTCTCGCATTAGTGCACAATGGGTGTTTATGGCTGGGAGGGCCTATTCCCATTAAAGACATGCTCATTCATAGAATCACACACCTACCTTGTAAGGGTGTGAACTTGACTAAGGAGTTTGGTGGAAAGACTGGGGAGAAATACCTCGTAGAAAGAATGAAGATGGATTACAGACTCATGAAGAAGTCACGAGGGCATTCAATTCTTTCTATAACAGACTCAACATTTCAATTGGTTGCCCAAATTTTAGCAGGGAAAGTGATGCGAAAATGCCACGCGGATGAAGTTATGGTGCTAGTAGTTTCCATGGCTGTACAGTGAGCAAAAGGCGTAAAATTTAATTGGTCAAGGTACCTCTGTCAAGAGTTCCTAGTGATCTATCGAGAGGCTCAAGATGAAACCAATTCATTCCACTACGCCTGGTTTTTGCTGTCGATCATGCTCACTGCATGGGAATTGTCGAAGTATAGCCAATTTCCTCCATTTGAGTAAGGATTTCTAGAGGCAGTTGAATTCACTTCCTTATGGGCTACAAATGATCCAAATGGATCCAAGAAACACTCTCTGTCTTCAAAACTTAAAGAAACTCATGCCAAAACCAAGGAAAAATCGCAAAGGGAAGCCTTTCAAACCACTATTGGGAGGTAAAAACCCATGAAATCAATGGAAAAAGATAGTATCAAAGGTTGAATCAGTGATGCATAGTGCCCGTCAGATCTGGCCAATCAACGGTCCAGATCTGAGCGGCAGATCACAATCGGCAGTGAACTTCGGCAGGGCTCAGCGGGATCCACATAGGGGATGCAATAGCGATCAACGGGTATAGGCCCAGAGCTCATGAAAGTTGCGACGAAGATTGGCAGAGTTAATTTGGACCGTCGATCAAGCGCGCAGATTGATGGCCCGTATTACATTGCTCGATCACTATCAGGGATTGCAGAAGCTCTTACAACAACCTAGGGGTTATTACGATGAGCGATTGTGATATCGCAATCAGAACAGCCTAATGGAGCGGAGTTATGGTACATGCATACATGTGATCCGATGGACTGGACCCAGTGAATATTATAAGCCATATTAGATGGATCTTGAGATCCACCAAGCATCATTTTTTAATGTATTTCGAAGTTTTTGTTAAACGAAATGAGAAGGGGAAAACACCAATGCAATACGCTGGACCCAAAAGGGTACCTTAAGGCTATCCGATATAGTTTCAAGTCCGGAAGAAAGGACATTTTAATGCATTTTGAAATTTTTAGCATATTTCAAAAATATAAAGAGGAACCTCAGAGCGAGATCGAAGCGATTTGCGGTAGCGATGGAGGGCGGACCCGATAGAGAATAAACCTTGTTTTAAGGACTTTTGAAGTTCGAAATGAATTATGTTTTGGAGGTGTTTCAGAGTTATGCAGGAAATTTCTTGTGTAAAACAGAAAGTGATATGTTTGTAACTTCTGAAGGATTCCAAGGAACCGAGGCACTCTTACGTTGCCGAATAGGTGGCCACCACCCCTTTGGCGTTATGCTATGATCATGTAACACTAAAAGAGGGATTTGGGCGGATAGAGGCTTGGGAGACAGAAAGCCGGGAAGGAGAAGCGCAACCCAAATTGGCTTTAAAGCCATAGACAGAGAGCAAACAGAACGGAGGCAGTATTGAAGGTAGTGTCGAGACAAAGTTGATACAGAGACAAAGATCACTAAGGGAGTCTATGTACTCAGAGAAAGCTTGAGGGGTTCAAGAAAAGCTCTTAATATTGTAATATGTTGAGCTCACTATTGTAAAAAGAACTCTACTGAAGACATAATAGAGAGGCCACCACTGAAGGCTGGACCAGGAGATGTAGCCTAGGAGTATTGGGTGAACTCCTTATTAAATTTGTTGTGTCATGTGTTGTCTATTATGTTTTCTTTATTGATTCATTATCTATGTGTTTTGCAATCTTATCGATCCATTGCATAAAATAACATAGGAACATCCACGCACTAAGTCTGATATACCTTATTTATTGTCTTAGATCTCATTATCTAATCAAGTGGTATCAGAGCTTTAGGTTGCTAAGGTTAGACAAGCTTGTGCTAGACTGTTAGTGAATGATAATTAGGTCAAATATTAAATTAGGAGAAGGAGAACAGGTTTAAACTAACCCAGAAATTGGTAGAGTATATCCTATGAGGAAAATGGCAGAAGAAATTCCCTTGGAATCAAACTCTCAGTTCATGGACAGTTTCATGAGCATGAGAGCCATGGTAGAAGAAATGTATAGAGAATTTAAGAAAGGTCGAAGTGAAGATTCTTCAACTTCCAAAAAAGACAAAGGAACAGAAGAATCTCTTCGAGATGACCATTCTGAAGGAAAAAGGAAAGGAAAAGAGGCTCCTCTATCCACACCTCTTGATAGCCCTGAACATACAAAGAAGAAAACATCTTTGATTAAATTAGATGTTAAATTTGATTTGCCAATATATGATGGAGAGTTAAATGTAGAGAAGCTAGATAACTAGATTAGACAGATTGATGTGTATTGCAGGGTGCAGAGCATTGATTTTATGACTTGAAGAAGCATGGTAAAACTCTTTTTGTCTGGAGTGAATTTGTTTCTGCAATTAAAAAACAATTCTATCCACTAGCTTATATGCAGCAAGCTATGATGAGTTGGCAAAATCTTCACCAATTAAAAGGGAAAAGTGTACAAACCTACACTCAAGAATTTAGAAAAAGAGCTTTGGTTCTAGGTATTTCTTTAGAATCACCTGAAACTTTGATAAAGTATATAGGTGGTCTACACAGTTATTTGAGGTACACCATTCTCATGTTTAACCCTACTAGCATAGATGAGGTATCTGTTAAGGCTACCCATCTAGAGGCTAGAGGCAAGAATGTGAACCCAGAGATTGGGGGATCATCAAAACCCATTGCAAGCAAGAACAAGGAAAAGAGGAAGCAGAAACGGAAAGAGAGGAAGGCAAATGCTATACAAAAGGCCAAAACTTCATGCACCCACTACAAGAAGGATGGACATGATGACAAACATTGTTCGTCTTTTCATCTGGAGTTGAAACCAAAGAAGTTCGATGGCAAGAAGAAGAACACTGCTGCTACTATACAAAAAGATTTGGGGTCAAACTCAGGTGATGAAACAACCATCATAGCCATAGGTATACAAGGTAAAAATTCTGAAGAATCTACTATTAATTCTGCCCAAACTATTGATAGTGAAGAAAATGAGAGAAGAAGACATGAGATTTTTCATATTAGAGTTATTTCCAAGCATCAAAAGATTGATACTTTGTTTGATAATGGCTCACAAGTAAACTTAATTTCTGAAGCAATTGTAAAGAAGTTGGGATTACTAACCACGTCTCACAAGAAGCCATATCCATTGGGTTGGTTATGTGATAAAGCAAAGCTACAAGTGACTAGACAATGTAAACTTAGGTTTGCCATTGGTTCAGCATTTGTAGATGAGGTTGAGTTGGATGTAATTCCCTTGGATATATGTGGAATTGTTTTAGGAAGTCAAAAACAAATCCCATTGCCTTGATGATGGACTCACTAAGTTAGTCCGAAACGTTGGTTTCATAAACTGTTCACAGGTTTTTTCCACAAATTTATAAAAATTCCTTACTTGTATGATAGAAAAGCCATCTTCTATAGAGCTGAAAATAAGTATCAACTTGTTAAAGATGGAATAGAATATATTGTAAGAGCTCACAAACTCAAAAATAATTATACTTTCATAAACTTAGTGTAGATGAAAAGGATTGTAAGTTCATCCAAACAATTTTTACTAATGGTTTTAAAGGAAAAGAAACCTGAAAAAACCAATGTATTTGAGCGCTATGATGCTAAACAAAAGGTTTGTTTACAAAGAGTTGTTTCAGAATATGATATCTTATTTCAAGAACCTTAAGGTCTGCCACCAAAAAGGGAAATTGTACATGATATTAATTTGCAGCAAGATGCTCCATTACCTAACATCGGAATGTGCAGGTTATCCGCTTTAGAGAATGTAGAAATCAAGAAGCGGGTATAGGAGCTGCTCAAGAAAGGGTTAATAAGACCAAACACATCACCATGCGGATCTCCAATAATGTTGGTGAGAAAGAAGGATGGTTCGTGGAGGATGTGCATTGATTACCGAGCACTGTATAAAATAATGATCAAGAATCGTTATCCCCTTCCTTGCATTGATGATCTATTGGATCAGCTGAAAGAGGTTGTTTACTTTTCCAAGTTGGACCTACATAGTGGTTGCCATCAGGTTAGAGTAGTAGAGGAAGATGCATGGGACACTGCTTTCAAAACAAAGAAAGGGTTGTATGAATGGCTAGTTATGCCTTTCGACTTAACTAATGCTCCTGCCACTTTCATGAGAGTAATGAATGATGTACTCAAGCCTTTTGTTGATGATTTTGTAATTGTATATCTAGATGACATTCTTGTATTCAATAAAAGATAGGAAGAAAATATGAAGCATGTAAAGTAGACTCTAGATGTTTTGAAAAAAGAAAATTTTTATGTTAAATTATCAAAGTGTGAATTTGGTAAAACATCTTGAATTATTTGGGTCATATTGTAGGGGGTGGTGAACTGAAGATAGATCCCTCTAAGGTTGCAGTCATTATAAACTGGCCTAAACCCAAGTCTCCTACCAAAGCTAGAAGCTTCCTATGGGCAGCACAATATTGGAGAAAGTTTATTGCTAACCTTTCCTTAATTGCAGCTCCCTTACATGCTTTAATAGGATTGAACAAGGTGTTTCAGTGGGGAGGCAAACAACAGAAAGCCTTCGACACCTTGAAAGAAAAAATTAGTACAAAACCAGTACTAACATTGCCAAATCTTCAACAACCATTTGAGATCGAAACAGATGCCAATGATTATGCCATGGGAGCAGTGTTGACTCAACATGGTAAACCCATATGTTACCATTCAGAGACTTTTAATTCTGCAGTAGTTAATTATTCTACGTATGATAAAGAACTATATGCATTAGTTTAGAGTGTGAAGAAGTGGAAAGATTACTTAATGGACAAAGAAACAATAGTACATACTGATCATCAGCCACTTCAGTACTTGCACTCACAAACTAAACTGCAACAATCAAGACACTATAGGTGGATGGGTTTCCTACAACAGTTTCATTTAGTCATCAGATATAAAAAGGGCATGCATAATAAAGTTGTAGATATGTTGTCCAGACCAATCATAAATGCATCTACTATACTTAAGCATAACTCAGTAATGCATGAAAGTTACATTGAACAATATGCTGAAGATATAGACTTTAAAGATGTATATGTAGCTTTATGTAATGGCAAAAAGGTAGAAAAATTGGATTACTATGTTAAGGACCAACTCTTGTATCATTTGGGAAAGCTATGCATTCCACAAACATAGAGAATTAACATAATTAGGGAGGCACATACTTCCCTGATATCAAGTCATTTTGGGGTAAGTAAAATAGATGCACAGCTGTAAAGATACTGCTATTGGCCAAAAATGCATGAAACAGTTTCTAGATATGTAAGAGGGTGTACCATGTGTGCTAAAAGCAAGCCCAGCAATAGAAAACTAGGCTTGTACACTCCATGGCCAGTTCCTTCCTGCCCTTGGGAAAGTGTTTCCATGGACTTTGTTGGGGGATTGCCAAAATTTAGAAAGGGATATGACCATTTATATGTCATTGTGGACAAATTTAGCAAAATGTGTATTTTAATACCCTGTAATAAGCAGATTACAGCTGAACAAATAGCAAAATTGTTCTTTCAGCATGTCTGGGTGCATTTTGGGTTACCCACTTCCATAGTAACTAATCGAGACTCCCAATTTGTTGGGATGTTTTGGTCAAGTCTGTGGGAATTAATGGACACCAAACTGAAGAAAAGCACATCCTTTCATCCACAGATAGATGGTAAAACAGAGGTAGTCAACAGGACAATGATCCAGTTGCTCATTGGTTATTGTAGCAAGCATTCCAAGCTTTGGGATGAGAACTTATGTTATGTTCAACATGCTTACAACCGTGATAAACATTCTTCTACATGGAGATCTCATTTTGAGACCTGTTTTGGTTTCATACCACGGTCTCCCTTGGATTTTTTCTTTGAAAAAGACATAGTAGTTGCTGGACATAGTGATGTGGACAAAGCAACCAGATTCATTGAACAGATCCAAAAAATTCACCAGGCAATGCAGGAACAGTTGGAAAAGAGCCAAGACAAATACAAGGTAAGGCATGATAAACACTGGGTGGAGCACAGCTTCCAAGTTCACGATCAAGTCTAGCTATATATCAGCAAGGACAGAATGCAAGGTGAATGAAAGAAGTTGAAGCCAATAAGGTATAGGCCTTTTAAGGTACTTGAGAAAATTGGTGAGAATGCTTTCCACCTTGATCTGCCAGCATACATGCATATCTATTCAATAGTAAATGCAGAAAGTTTAAGATTGTTTGAACCTTCATTAATTGAAGATCCTGAAGAGCAAAGTCAATTGCCTTCCATTGGTGATCTGTTGCCTAAATACATCAATGAGCTGCAGGAAGATATAGTTCTGGACAGGAAGGTGAGGACAACGCGTAGAGGGGACATAGAGTACCTTAGAATTGGACTCAAAGGTTCAAAACCCAGCAGTGCAAAATGGATAGAGATTGGGCATGTGAGGCAGCTGTATGCTCACTTAAACAATGCTTGAAAACCAACTTTTGGTGGTCCAAAAGCCTTTTCAGTGGGAAGGCGTGATCCAAATGGATCCAAGAAACATTCTCTCTCTTCAAAACTTAAAGAAACTCATGCCCAAACCAAGGAAAAATCGCAAAGGGAAGCCTTTCAAACCACTATCAGGAAGCAAAAACCCATGAAATCAATGGAAAAACAGAGTATCAAAGGAAAAATCAGTGATGCATAGTGGTCATTAGATCTAGCTGATCAACGGTCCAAATTTGAGCAACGGATCGCAATTGGCATTGACCTTTGGCAGGGATCGGCAGGATCCACATAGGGGATGCGACAGTGATCAGCGAGTATCAACGCAGAGCTCATGAAAGTTGCAATGAAAATTGGCAGAGTTAATCTGGACCATCCATCAAGTGCGCAGATCAACGACCCATATTACATCGTCGGATCACTAACCGGTATTGCAGAAGCGCTTACAACGACCCAGGGGTTATTGCGATGAGTGATTGCGATATCGCAATCGGAGCAGCCTAATGGAGCGGGGTTATGGTACATGCATACATGTGATCCGATGGACCGGACTCAATGAATATTATAAGCCCCATCATCCCTATTAAGATTTCTAGGATGCCTTTCAATTTCAATCGCCTCCCTAAGCTTCTTGTGGTGGAAATGATATATTTTAGTGATAACTTTGGATTCTTCAATGTGCTTTGATTTTTCTGCATGCTCAGCTTAGGCTGATTAGCCGGAGCGATTGTGTCTAATGTCTATTGAACGCTCATTGATCCTTTGTTTAATAGATATACCTGTTTCTCCAATATAGGGGATACCACAGGAGCAGGGAACAAGGTATAACCCTTTAGAGTCCTTAGGGTCAATAGGGTATTTAACAAATCTAAGAGAATTTTTAATGGTATTGAGAGGCTTGAATGAAGAATAAATATTCATCTTCTTGAGGATATGGGAAATCCTATCTGTGGTTCCTTGGATATATGGAAGATAAACCTTAGAGATAGGATTGTCACGAGCATATTTAACTCTAGGCGCTTTGCATGCCTTGTGAAAATCCTTGAGGCTTTGAGATCTGATATACCCATTATTTCTGAAAACTTCAAGGAGATGAGATTTTTAGTGTTCGAGGTGGCTATCATTAGAGATTCTTAGAGCATCAGTAGCAAGAGTGTTGAGAACCCCAAATTTCTGAGCTGAAAAATGATAAAAATCTGCATAGAGATACTCTTTTGTGTGATCAAATTATCTTATATTAATAAATAATGTTTTTGTAAAAATAAAATTATATTTATACAAATATAATATACAACATTAATACCTCTTATATAAAAAAAAAAAAATTATAAAAACAATTAAAGAAAACCAAAAAAATTATTTCTTAATACCCAAGAGGACACACTATAATAGATATGCAACTAATCTAATTATTATTAACATTTTAAGTCTTGGATTCCTCAACGACTTATGACAATGAATTATGCATTCACGTTGGAAAATTATAATTTTAATTGTGAATCAATTACAAAATATATACATTTACATATTATTATTCCTTGTTATGGTAGGATAATAATGTATTCAAAAAATATTGATGTTGATATTAATTTTAAAGTGACCAAAAATTAAAAATGATTTCACAAAGTTTACATTATAATATTTAAATTTATTTTTATTTATTATTAATTTTATTTATTTATTTGAATATCTATTGGTTAAAGTTTTATTGTGCCATCATTGTACTTGACACTATAGTTGTCAGCAGGTTAGCCTACAAGGCATTTAATGGAAACAGTACGATGCCACTAAAAAATACACCTTAAAAATGTACGATTGAGTGGATTTTAAAACATACCCATGTTACACTATTGAAAGGATTTGTAACAGTTGGCTACTTTGGATTTGGTGGAATATGTTTATTGTTTGTCCACTCAACGCGAGAGCTTTTATCCCATGTGCATTCGGATGTTGTATACCTACAACAACTAGCTTCCGTAATGGAAAAGGAAGGTTATTGGGATTCGTTCTTCATAAAACACCATTGGTGACTCCATACATTGGGCTTTGGCCCCTAGTGGTGGCGGGTGGGCACGTGATTACCTGCAAACCTCAAATATCAAAGTTAAACTATTTAAAACATGAAAAAAAACTGTAGTCTAACTAGCCGAAGGAATTGCCCGAAAAGTTATGGAAACTCCAGTCATATTTAGAGAAAATCCGGCAAGAATTTTTGTAAATCCAATTTATAGTTGTTAAACTTCAAAATTTTAGGTGTCCTAGACATTTTTGATGGTGTTGAATCCATTTTCACCATCAAAAACACGATTCAAACATTGCCTCTACAAGATTTTTTTAATTTTTTTTGCTCGGATTCTGGCCACTTTTGGTCACCTCGACAATTCCTCCACCTCCATAAATGACTTCAAAAAAAAACATAAAGAAAAAAAAAATATATATATATATATATATGATCAAATTAATAGCAAATGTCGATCACTATGTACTGATATAATAATTGTCACAATCAATGTATATTAATTTTATGTTTAATTATTGAAGTTATGTTGATATATTTATTATTATTCCCTACCACAGTAGGGTAATAACGTGTTCAAAAAACATTGATGTTGGTATTAATTTAAAGCGACCAAAAATTAAAAATGATTTCAAAAAGTTTACATTATAATATTTAAATTTATTTTTATTTATTATTAATTTAATTTATTTATCTAAATATCTGTATTTTTAATATCAATCCAGGATTTGCCTCAATGGAGTTTCATTGTTCATTTGAATGAATATTGAAAGAGTTATTAAACTAACCTCAGTGTTGTCTCAACACAAAATATGAATCATGAGGAACCAAACACAGATATTCTTCTTGATATTGTAGGTTCATTCTCCTTGATATAAAAATAATTAACTATTCCATTTCCCCCTCGTATATAAAAACTATATAAAATTTTGTTAGAAAAATATTATATATATGACAGAGAAATGCAAGACATATAATATACGGAAAAAAACAAACACATAAAATCAGAGAGACACAGATATATGTGGTTCACCCAGCGTGGGCTACGTCCACCCTGAACAGCCAGTCCTTCCTTTCTATTATCCAGAAAAATGAAGAGACACAACCTACAGCAGATTTGCTTTAATATCCTCTATTTTCTCTCATGGTCTCGCCTCTCTGTTTCTCGCTCTGAGAATACACATCTATTACATAGCCTCAATACAACGCCCTCATACAAAGAGAGGGGTTGCCTTCTAGGGCAAAAAACCCTAAACTAAACGTAAGCTCTACTGTTAGATCATCCGCCTAATGAACATCCTAGACTGATTAGAAATTAGTATACTTTTACAAGGCAATTTTACATCTGTTTTTAGCTTTGGGGGCACTGCCCTCGAAATGCCCGCCGAGGGATTGCTAGCCCTCGGACCCCCCAGCCGAGGGGGATCGGCCCCCTCGAACTCCCATGGGGGGGACAAGTCCCCCCCGCACCCCCATGCATGGAGGGGTGTACAATATTCCTAGGGTATACATCCAGATGAAACAAAGACCTCTAAATAATCATGCTTCACACCCAACAATCTCCCACTTAGAGAATAATTATAGCAACTCCACCGCTGCTTCATTTGCTGGACAATGACTCCTCTTTGGACCTGGCTATTTCTCATCTTCATCATCATCCTTGAAGACCGATTGAAACTGAGCATATTCTCAGTTTCTCCCTAGTTGCAACTTTTGTTAGCATATCTACATGATTCTGGCTAGTGTGTATCTTTTCCAGCTTCAACTCCCTATCTTCCAACACTGATCGTATGAAATGGTACTTGAGTTGTATGTGTTTAGTCTTGCAATGATATGCTGAGTTCTTTGCAAGATGAATGGAACTTTGGCTATCACTGTATAACGTGCCCATATCATGCTTCTTACCCAATTCACCCATAAACCTTTGTAACCAAATTATTTCTTTACTAGCCTTCGTAGCAGCAACATACTCTGCTTCTGTTGTTGAAAGTTGAAACCCAACTTATAGTTGTTCCACCTACAGTAAATACATATCCTGTAGTGCTCCTCATGTTATCTCTGTCACCTACCATATCTGCATCAACATATCCCTATAGAGAAATGTTTAAACCACCAAAGCATAATGCTTGATTTGTGGTACCTTTCAAATATTTGAGAATCCATTTCACTACCATACAATGTTCCTTTCTTGAATTGTTCATGTACCTGCTTACACCTTGTGTATACCATTGCATACATTAAGCTTCCAACCACTGATGCATATGGAACTTTAGACATATAATCCATGTCTTCTTGGGTCTTTGGGAACATTTCCTTACTAAGTTTGAAATAGCTAGCAAAAGGTGTACTAATTGGTTTTGCATTGTGCATATTAAATCTTTTCAACACATTTTATATGTATTCTTTCTGAGACAATGTTAATTTGTGATTTTTCCTGTCTCTAGTTATTTTCATACCAAGGATTTATTTTGCAGCTCCCAAATCCTTCATTGCAAATGAATTTGCCAATTTTCTTTTGAGCACATTTATTTTATGCATGTTAGACCCTGCAACAATCATGTCATCTACATACAATAACAATATAATATAGCTATCATCATTTTGCTTTTTCAAATAAACACAATGATCAGAGTGACATCTAGTATAACCTTGTTCAGACATAAACTTGTCAAATTTTAGATACCACTGCATTGGAGCCTATTTTAAGCCATACAAGCTCTTCTTCAACTTGCACACTAGTTTCTCCTTCTCTTTCACCTCATATCCTTGTGGTTGTTGCATATATATCTCTTCCTCCAAATCCCCATGGAAAAAGGCTGTCTTTACATCTAACTGCCCAAGATTCAAATCTTCAACTGCTACTAGACTTAAAATAGTTTTGATTGAAGTCATTTTAACAAAAGCAGGAAATATTTCATCAAGATCGATACCTTTATTTAGTGCAAACCCCTTCACCACAAGTATAGCTTTGTACCTCTGTTTTCCTCCATCTTCTTCCTTCAGCCTGTAAACCCATTTATTCTGCGATGTAGTTTTACCTGCAGGCAACCTCACTAAGTCCCAAGTCTGGTTATGCATTAAAGAGTCCATCTCTTCTTCCATGGCTAGCTCCCACTTCTTCCTACTTTTAACCTGCATTGCTTCTTCATAACATTCGGGTTCACCAGAATCAGTCAACAATAAATAATATAATGAACGAGAGCATCGTTCAGGGGGTATACTTATCCTGGTAGATCTTCTAACACCACTTTCAGGTGTTTGGGGTGCCTGTTGCTGTTGTAGTGGTCGCTGTTGTTGTGGTTGATGTTGTTGTGATTGTTCATTACTGTTATTTTTAGGCACCTTTACTTTTTCAATGATCCCATCAAGAACTGTGTATTCCTTGTTTTCTTTTTCCTATTTCTTTTCCTGCAACTAATTCTTATATAAGACCTTTTCATTGAATATTACATCTCTACTCCTAATGATTTTGTGATTTTCATAATCATATAAGCGATAACCAAAATCATTAACACCATATCCAATAAAGGTACATTTCTTTGATTTTGCCTCAAGCTTTGTTCTATTTTCTTTATTAATATGGACAAAGGCCTCACAACCAAAAGGCTTTAAAAAAGAGTAGTTTGCCTTTTTACCTATTCATGCTTCCTCTGGAACACCACCATCCAAGGAACTTGAAGGCCCTCTGTTTATTAGATAAACAGCAGTATCTACAACATCTGCCAAAAACTGTAAAGGCAATCTTACATGCAATCTCATGCACCTTGCACGCTTTATGATTGTTCTGTTCATCCTTTCTGACACACCATTTTCTTGTGGTGTTCTTGGAACTGTCTTCTCTCTGCGAATTCCATGCTTTGAACAATACCTATCAAAATCTTTGTTGCAATATTCACCTCCATTGTCTGATCTGAGACACTTTAATTTCTTTCATGTCTCAATCTCAACCAAAGCTTTCCATTTCTTAAAAGTATCAAATACATCATATTTATTATGAATACGATAAATCCAAGTTTTTCTAGTTGCATCATCAATAAAAGTAACATAATAATGAGAGCCACCGAGAGACGATACCTGAGAAAGTCCCCATACATCTGTATGCACAAGCTCTAATTTTTCGCTCTTTTTTCTTTCCGAACTCTGAGAAACCTGACTCTCTTCTGTTTTCCATAAATGCAATTCTCACAGAAGTCCAAATCAACATTCTTCAAAACCAACAACAAATTCCTTGAGTGAAAAATTTTCATCCCTTTCTCGCTCATGTGTCCAAGCCTATGATGCCATAATGTTGCATCTGCTCCTTTGGAAGTTAAAGCATTAATAGAGTTTGAAATACGATCGCATAAATACAATGTACCAACCTTTTCACCTTTTTCTATTACCAGGGCTCCTTTGGTGACCTTCCAAGCTTATCTGTGAAAGTTGTCACACAACCTTCACCGCCTAACTGCCCTGTTGAAATCAGATTTTTCTTCAGATCTAGAACATGCCTTACCTCCTTTAGTAGCCATTGGTTTCCATTCTGCTTTTTTACAAGAACCTTACCCATTCCAACAATTTTACAGGGTTTATCATCACCCAAACAGACTTGTTCAAAATCTCCTTGAACATAGTCATGAAAATATTTCTTATCAAGTGGCATGGAATGAGGCCCCTGAATCTACCACCCAGGAATCAGTAATATTTCGAAAGAAAAAATCAAAGAATCTTGTAACACCTCACCTGTCAGATTTTCTTCATGATTGTTTTCTTGTTGTGCATCTCCTTATTTTCCCTTCCAAGATCTACAGTCTTTCTTTAGGTGTCCTTTATTTCTGCATTTCCAGCACACTATCCCCGATCTAGACTTGGATCTGCCTTTCCTTGATTTACTACGATATCCTGAGCTCTTTCCTCTTTTCATTTTTCTTCCCCTAGACTCTACACTCAAAGCATTACCCGATGTCTCACCGGAGCTTTTCCGTCGTATTTCCTCACTAAGGATAGCACCAACAACATCATCAAACTTTAAAGTACTAGATCCAGAAATAGAGCTATTAATGGCCATTACTAAACCATTCCAACTTTTTGGCAATGAGCACAAGAATAACAAAGCTCTAACTTCATCATCAAATTTTACCCCTACAGAACTTAACTGACTTGTAACAGTATTAAAATCATTTAAATGGTATGCAACAGATCCACCTTCCGACATCTTCATATTAAATAATCGTTTCATAAGAAATACCTTGTTTGAGGTCGAGGGTTTTTCATATAGTTTCACCAATGCCTTAATCAAACCCTCTGTTAACACCCAGGTTGTTCCCTATGACTCCCAAGGGAATACGGCCGGGGTAACCACTAACCAATCTTTGGATCACTGTTTCTAGCCAAACTGTGATCAGAGAGGGCTCTCTCTTTATGATTTGTAACTGTTTATGATAGGGTTTTAGGCTAGCTATTATGCACAGGTTTTGTTCATGTTTTGGTTGATGAAACTCCTTTTAGATTCCAGTGATGTAGCTTTCAGAGAGGTTGAGTACCATTGGGCAATGGAGTCTGTGGCTATATGTGTTTGAAACTTTGAGATGAAAGATGGAACTTACAGGGCCATTTGAGTGCTTAATAGAACAGATTTTTGATTAACTGACTGGAAACAGGTAACACAAACAGTGAAAGCATTTAAGAATTTTCACTTATTGTTTATATATTCCCAACAGACAGGTTTAAGAGGAAAATACAGAGGTCACAGGGGCAAAAATTGAATCCCTGAGAATGCCTATCACAGTTAAAGACACAGTTTTGAAATGCAGCAATTAAGAATTACAATTCTGTCACTGTATCTGAGGAAAACATGTATAATAGCTCAGTTTGAGTCCAGGGTAATCATGGGTTAAGTCCTGGAACTATCCTTTCACCTTGCTATCAAGTGTAAAACATTTAAACAACAAAAGAGAACAAAAGACTCGAAAACATATAACAAAGAGATTTGAGAATACTTATTGTTTTATGCAACACCCTGGAATCCTGTAACATTCATCTTTCACCACAATACATCAAAGTACACCAAGCCTTGGAAATTCCATTCTTCCTTTGTATTACTTCTCTGAAAATATTACAGTAAGAGAGAGTTCTCAAAAGAAAATTACAACAACCCTTTTCAACTGCTGTGAAGGGTGAATATATACTTGCGGTGATTTACAAAATATCTGAGTTCTGAGTTATCTCAGATTTTACATTCTTACCAACCACTTAAGATATTATGACCAAAATTTAATACAGCATTGATTACAGAGTACAGGCATTTTAATGCTCTGTCAGAAGATATTTTAGCCTTTGGAAACAGCTAAGTCGGTCGAGATATTCTGAATAAATGCTGGAAGACCTGTCTTTAAGGCTTGTACGCTGTATCCTGGACTTGTCACGTGTGATTGTGACTGCTGCTTGTGGTGAGTCAATGGTCCTGCTGAGTTGGCTCAGCCTCTGCCTCTTCCTTGTAGATATCTTTCTTCAAAATTGTGCCTGCGCATGTATGCTCATTTGCCTGGAGAATTAGCACTACTGATTCTGGCCTGACAAAATTGTCTGTGTTAAATTTCTCCAGACATCCTGTGTGGGCAGTTGGTGTGCTAAGATTGCCCCTAGAGTTTCATCTGCTTCTGTGAATTTGAAGAAGTTAGGTGGTGTATCAAACAGATGCTCAACTTCATTCATGAGAAAAAATAGGTTCTCCACCCTGTCATACATAGTCTGCCCGGTGGCTGGCCCTGCGTCTGCTGAAGTGCTGGGCGGTTTTGCAATCTCTGCTACTGCATGGGCATCAATTCTCTTATTGTAATTGTCTAGGGTGAGCAGTCTTCCTACACTGCTTAAAATGCTGGGGAGGCCTCTGTTCTGTAGTGCCACGAATTTTTCCAGGAATCTGTTGATTTCAGTCTGCATATCCTGTGTCCTCCTCTCCAGTGTTCCAACCAAGTTCCTCAATGTTATGACTCTTTTGGCTACAGCAATTGTTTCTGTCCTGTTGGTGATTCCCATGACAGCTAATTGAGAGCTAGTCTTATAGTTCAGAATATTGATCATCCTAGTAGCAGCTTCTGGCATGTGTCCAAGGCTTGCCCTGGCTCTCTGTATTTCTCTGTTTGCTTTAGTGATGAGCACCATTTGCTCATCCATGGTCTCAATATATTGCCACTGGTTGGCAATGGACCGCCCAATGTTGCTCCATAGCACTGCTTTCATTTGAGCTGTCACTTTTTCTAGTGCAAGCTCTTTCTCTAGTTCAGCAATTCTCCTCTTAAGAGCTCTTACCTCTCTCTCCTTGGCTGCCTCATTCTGTTTGCTCTTGTCAAACTTTTCATTTACCTTAGCCAAGGTTTTATTAAGTTCACCCAGCTCTTTCATTTGAGATTCCATGGCTTGGATCTCAGCTTGCAGCTTTTGCATGTCTAAACTAGTAGCCTGTTCCGATGTTGTAGTTGTTGTTGCTGTGGATGGCGCTGTAGTTGGTGCTGTAGCTTCTGTTTGCTGAGGAGGAGGAGTAGTCTTTGGAGGAACTTCCTCAAGATTTATTATCACAGGAGGAGGTTGGGAGGGTTGGCCCTCTTCTCTTTGCTTCAGTGCTTCTTGTAGTGCTGCCTTTGCAGCTTCAGTTTGTCCTAGCTGGTCTTGAATCCTAACCAGCTCTTTGTATAGGGATACCAGCAGGTCTGTAGTATCCTTTTCTTGCCTTTGCTGGGCAACTTCATCTGTTTGTGGATGGATGGTGGCCGGGAGTTTGATTTTCTTTCTTAGGGCCGCCATGTCTGCATCCCTTATCTTCAGGAGTTCTTGGATGCCTTTGACATCTTTAGGATCATGCCCTATATCTATAATTACCTCTTCCAAGGACTTGATCCTATTGTCCTTGGCTTGTGATGATGCTCTTTCTAATTCCAGCTGAGAAGCTGTGTTATCCAGGCTGCTCTTTAGTTTGTAGTTCTCCAATGTCTCATCTGCCAGGGAGGCATACACCATTTCACCAGTTTGTTTATGTAATTCAATCTTGTCCATAGGGTGTATGTCTTTGGCAAGAACCTCCATGTTGGTTCTTAGATAGTCCGAGGTGGACTGAGGATGCAAAGTTGTGGGCATGAAGTGGCTCATTATCATTTTGCCTTCGCTCACATCGAAAGCAGACATGAGTCTCTGCTGGTTGCTAGGAGCTAGGTTTAACAAGTGATTATACAGCTGCACTTTTATGGGATCACTCCTCCTTTTGATGTCAATGAATTGCTGCTTTATACTTGACTGCCCTTCTCTATGTTGACCGGAGGAGCTGACCTCTCCTCCCATAGTCATGTCATGTCCACGCTGAGATGAGCTGGCCGAAAGTTCTCCACTGGGTGGGCCCATGCCCATGGCTTGCCTTACTGCTATGTCCTCCTCTTGGGAGTCATTCAGTCTTTGTCTCTTCTCTCCTCTGATGAAGGGTGAGGTCTGGGGGGTCTCTCTCTCCCTTTTCCTGGTCAAGTCCTCCTTCTGTGGTGTTTGGAGGACTGAGGTGTCTACATTGGTGTCTGTCCTGGGAGGCACCTCTGTTTGGGGCTGCTGCTCAGTGTAACTAGGTAGATCTGTCCCCTTTTCCTGCTGCAAGGGCTGCTGTTCACTGGACTGTGCTTCTTCTTGTTGCTGCCCCAGTTCTTGCTGTTCCATTTCTTCTTGCTGCTGTAGCAAGGTGTCAACTTGTTCTTCTGTCAATATAGGTGGCTGTTCCACCTGTTTTCCTTTGTCTTTGCTTGCTGCCTGGGGTGTCTTCTCAGTAGTTTGCTGCTGTGCTGCTGAAGATTTAGCAGCTGTTCCAATTTGCTTTCTGTAGGAGAGGGGCACCTGTCCACAAGTTTCCAAGTCAGCTTCTTTTTGCACCTTCCTAGCTTCTTTCTCAAGTAATTCTTCCTTATTGACTTGTTCTACTAGTGTACCCTCTTCCCAATCTAGTGCATTGGCATACTTTTCAATTTCAGGTTGTCTTTTATGTGCATAGTTGCCCAATTTGTATCTAATTCTCCTGAGGGAGATAGAATGATTGGGGTCATAGGGAATCCATTCAAAACTGGTCTGCAATTTGAGGCCTTCCAGGATGCTGTCTGCCTCTTTCCACCCTTCTTCTTTCCTGTTATATAGGAAGGAACCTAGCTGGTTTCTTACCTTCAATTGTGACTTCTTGTTTCTACTCTGAAAGTGAAGGTAATCTGAGTTCCCAAACTGCCTGAAATATTCTAAGGCAAAAAGCCTCATGGGGACATACCTCGGCAACCTAAATGGGTTCAATTCACAGCCATATATCCTAATGACTGTGTGGTTCTGGTAGAAGTACCAGTTGCCAATATTGTAGGATTTGTTCAAATGTAGAATCCTCTTCATATCATCGGTTAATCTAGGAGGAGGAGTACCTTGCAGCGCTGTTAGGGCTGGATGAACAAATAAATCAATAAACTCACAGTATGTATAGGGTGATACTGAGGTAGAATGAAAAACAGAGGTCCAGAAAACAACTGATCTTGGGCTTCCTTGGGCATTGAGTGGCCTCAAAGGAACAGAGAAGGTAGCTGGCTGGTTGAAAAGGAATAAATGATATATATAGGAGGTGTACCTGAACAGTCTCTCCCTTTTCAAATTCATGAACTGCTCATGGATTTTCTCTGCTATGTAAGTTGCATAATCATACTGCACAGCTGGAGGCTTACCAGGGGCAAATATAGACAGCATTGCCATTATGCTGTCATCTACATCTTCCAACCCCTTGAATCCTAGGACATAGCCAATTAGATCCACCAACATTCTGCCCAACTCATTTAGATATTGGTACCCAATAGGAGGGGTTCTGACTGTTTCAGAGCCTGGTGTGACAAACAGTTGGTTGATTTTGACAATCTGGTCACTGGACAGCTTGATCCCTCTGTTAATCAGATTCTGCATGGATAGAGGGGTCAATTTCTTGGCTGTTTTGAAGCGCAGCATCTGGTTTATGCTCTCCGGGGTGATCTGGAACAGGACTAGGCCTGTGGGGCTAATGACTGCTCTTTGGCTGGGGTCATAGCATTCCTGGAAGCTATAAATGAGCTCTGGCATAGGATTGACTTGGGGAAGGTTGTATATGGGCAAATTTGACTCCCAAATCCCCAAGATATCTGCCCCACTGAGGTGCTGGGCTCTTAATTCATTCAACATTTGAATATTGTACTTGGTTCCCATGGGGAACCAATCCAGCATTTGGTAGTCCATGTCTCCCAGGGCTTTCCATGCTAATTCCTGGTGAGGAGCATTGATGGGCTTAATATTCAGTGCAATAGGGGTCTCCATAGCTCTTCAAGTTGCAAGAATTGCAGGTGGACAGGTGGAATGGTAAAAACACAGTCTGGAGGCAGTTCTCTGTGGAAACAGTTGATGTTTTGAGTATCCAAGGGGAATTCTCTCAATAGCAATTGAAATACTACTGGAGTCTAGTGACAGAACTTCTCTGTGGTCTAACTGAACTCTCCAATCGGGTGAATTATATCTATTAGGAACTCCGCCGGGAAAACGCAGAATTACAGTGGTTTTATGTGAATTGCAGGTTTCTAAAGCTCTGCAGGTACTTCTTGGCCCTCACAATGACAATGGTGGATGAACAAATGGAATGAACGGTGTAAATACCGTTTTTATGGTTCTACTATCCCTCTGAGCAATTTCAAGCTTAATGAAGGTCGTATGGAGGGCGAAACGGTCTAAATACCTGTAATTCGATGAGCAGAGGTTGAAGCAAAGGTGCACAGTTGCTGCTTGAGGAGGTCGCCCGGGCTAATAGACTGGTTGGCGAAAATTAGAGTGCAAACGGTCATGCAGAGCGTCCAACAGTAATAACAGTGAAAGTGGTAAAAAACACGGGAAAATTGGTAAATATGGGTTATTTTACCAATTTGGTGCTTTTTTCTGCTGACGTCATCGGGCGACGTGGCAGTGGGTGACTGGTCAAAGGGGCGGTGAGGTGGCAACCCAGTCAGCAGTGAGGTGGACCAATAACAAAGGCAGGTACGAGCAGATAAGGACGTGGCGGCGAGTCAGCGACGGGTAGGTGGCAGTCAAACCGCAGCGGTCACGGTTAAGGCCTTAACCGCCGCGGTTTCTCGGGGCGGTTTAGGTACGGCGCAGAAGCTGTCAGACTCGGCTCCGAGATGGTTGATCGATTGACGCGTGGAGGAGGCGTGACAAGGCGCAACGTCACTTTCTCGGAGGTTAAAGTGCCGCCATCGGATGCGCTCCGATATTAATGTGGAACGTCGGATCTGATGGGCTTGATCCGACGGCTGGCGGAGGAGAAAGATGCGCGCTTCATACTGCGGGCGGAAAAGATTAAAGTTTGTGGGTTTTTATGGGTTTTTCAAATGTTTTCGCTTAACCAATAATGTGGTAGGATTGGGGAACGTGCCAGAGGCGGGTATTAAGCTTTGCAAAGGTTTTTATAGGCAAAAGGGGTTTGGAGAGGGGGTTTTATCAATGCAGAGGTGATTTGAGGGTAAATTAACTTGCAGCAAAGGGGGAATAGGGTGGAATAGGTTCACCAAAGTGGCCAGATGCCATTTTGGTCCCTTTTGAAAAATACATGGCTATTATGCCTAGGGGAGGGAATATACATAAGATTTGGGGTTTTATACACCTTAGTGTTAGTATTATTAGGGGTGGGGGTAAGATAGGGGAGGTTATATAGTAGAATTAGGAGTTAATATGAATGGAGGAGGGGAATTAGAAAGGGGGTGTTAGTGATGGACTAGAGAGGGAAAAAAAAGAAGTTAGTGATCCTCTTTGCTGTGAGTTCATGGAATTCACCACTTTGTTTGCTGATAGATTTATTGCCTTGGCAAGAGACCTATTGATACCTGTGTAATGGTGATCATATTCTTTCTGCAACCACAACTGCCTACCCAACTATTTTGCCTAGCATTTTTTGTTTCTTCTTGGAGGGGCACTTGGACTTGCAACCCTCAATTGCCTTTTCTTTTCTTTGGCTTTTTCCTTTTCTCTCTATCTACTTCTACCCTTATGTCTTCCAAGGTCCCAGATTAAACTTTTGGGAACCTTTGCTTCTCTACCTGAACTACTTGTCTGCCAAGATTAAGCTGTTTGGACAGACCTCTTTCTCTATTCTACAACTCAAAATTGAAACATGGCATGATCCAGTTTAGACTGTTGAATCATCCACCAAACTTGAAATAAGGTCCTCAATATTTGGAATATTTCACACACCTCTGATTTCCTGGGAAATATGGGATCTTTGTAGTACCAAAGCAGAGCATATTTGGATTTTCTATAGTCAATCATGAAATATGAAACCTATTACTATAGGTATCCAACAGTGGCTCCACATGGGGATGGTTTTTCTTTTGAAAGACCAAGAACAGCAGGTCAGATTGCCTTATTCCTTGACTGCCCATCTTAATCTTTGAAATTTGCTGCATATAATCTGTCAAAATTGTGTGCCTTTTCTTGGAGAACCTCTGATTCTATCTGCCTGTTGCTGCTAGGTGCAGCATTTGGGAAAACCTCTTTTTACATTCTAAAATAGAAGATAATATGTAAGGCTGCATATATACAATGAACCTCTGAATTTCTATCATAGTGAACAGTCAAAATAGTGCTTCAGCATCCTGCCATTGACAGGACCTTCATCCAGTTCAGTTACAATCAAACTTTTTAGGAAGTAGGTGTTATTACCTTGTACTGCTTGGACAGAAAATGGTCCTTTCCATAAAGAGTCAAACTTCCCATGTTTTCCTTTCTCTTCTCTTCTTGCATCCCACTTTAAAACTTTGTCCCCTACATTGAAATCTTCTGCTTTAGTTCTTCTGTCAAAGGCCTTTTTTAGTTTCTCTTGTAGTATCTGCACTCTGCTGAAAACTTGTTCTCTGGTCTGCTGTAAACAGATTATCTGGTTAATCCTTCTTTGCATATTATTTGGCTCTGCTTGACTTTCTTGCAGAAGTTTCATAACCGGCACTCCTAGTGATGAAGGAAATCTGGCCTCTAATCCATAGACTAACTCATATGGGCTGGTCCCAATTGATCTTTTAGTGGTTAATCTGTCTGCCCATAAAGCATTTACTAGTTTCTTATGCCAGTTCTTTTTGTTCTCTTCCAGCACTTTCTTTATGATGTTTATCAGGCTTTTGTTTGATGATTCAGCAAGACCATTTCCTTGAGGATAGTAAGCTGTAGAATGGCCCAGGGTAATGTGAAATTTATGGCAGAAGTTCACCATTTTCTTGGATCTGAAGGCAGCAGCATTGTCTGTTATTATCTTGTCTGGGCAGCCAAATCTAGCCAGTATATTGTTTTCCAAAAATTGAATGATTACTGAATCATTTGCTTGTCTGCATGGGACAGCTTCAATCCACTTGGTGAAGTAGTCTGTTGCTGTCAAGATCCATCTGTGTTGTCCTGAAGATGAGGGATGAATTTCTCCAATGAAATCCAAGCCCCATTGTTGAAAAGGTCTCTCTGTTGCAATGGGCCTCAAAGGAAGTGGCAGCAACTGTCTTTTGCCTTCAAACAGTTGGCACTTGTGGCATGATGTTGTGAATTTCTTCACATCAGAGAACATAGTGGGCCAGTAATAACCAGCCCTTAATATCTTGTCTACAGTGGACTTCCAGTACAAATGTCCACCACAGTCTCCAGCATGGAATTCTTGCATGATATTGTCAGTTTCACTCTCAAGAAGACAGTGCAGCAAAATACCTTCATGGTTTTTCCAGAGTAGATTCTCATCTATCACACAAAATTTAGATGTTTTCATTTTTAGGAACCTAGACTTAGTTCTGGACAGTCCTGGGGGAGCACACAGGTTTTGTAATACATAACAGACATCAGAATACCAAGGAGATTGTTCAAAGGCTACATTGATCTTTGGAGTCGCCAGCTCTGTTTCACTGTCCAGTTGGTTGATATCTAAGGCTTGGAAATTTGCTTCTGTCATTAACTTGGCCAAACCTTGCCCTTTTATCAGCTTTGTAGGCTTTATTTCAATGTCAAATTCAAGTATGTTTGCAATCCATTTTCCTCTTCTACCCTCTAAGTTTTCTTGTGTGAGAATGTCTTTGACGATAGGACTTGGTACATAAGCCACAACATGGGAGTAAAGGATGTAAATCCTAAAGTCTTTGATAGCTTTGATTAAGGCATAGGCTTGTTTTTCCATTATTTGGTACTTTAGAGGAGCATCTCTAAGAGCTCTGCTGAAAAAAGCAATGGGCTTTTCATTCCCTTGGTCATCTTTCTGTAATAATACAGCAGCAATAGTATGCTGGGAGGCAAAACGAAAAATAATAAAGTCTCTGTCAAACTGAGGATTAGTTAACACTGGGGTTTGAGTCAAGGCCAATTTTATACTTTCAAAGGCTTGCTTTGCTTCAACGGTCCACTTAACCTTTGAATCCTTCTTTAGCATGTTGTTTAGTAATCTGATTAACTCAGCTAAATTTGGGATAAACCTTCTTAAAAGTTGATTTTTCCTAAGAATCCTTGCAGCTCCTTGACATTCCTTGGGTGAGGCATTTGTAGGATAGCTTGTATCCTATCTGGATCAACTCTTATGCCATCTTTCGAAATGATGTGTCCTAAAAGTTTCCCTTCTTCCAAACCAAATAATGACTTCTTGGGGTTTAAGGAAATGCCATATTTTCTGCATGTTATGAAGATTTGTCTTAAATGTTTCAAGTGTTCTTGGTCAGATTTTGAAAAGGGTGTAAGATCATCTAAGTAAATGACCAAGAAATCATGAATTTCCTTTGCAAAAGCAATGTCCATTGCTCTTTGAAACGTTGCCCCTGCATTTTTCAATCCAAAGGGCATCTTCACATACTTGAAAGTTCCCCATGGGGTAGTAAATGCAGTTTTGTCTTGATCATCAGGGTGCACTAAAATTTGATTGAAGCCTGAGAATCCATCAAGCAGTGATATCCTTGAAGCCCCTACTACCCTCTGAAGGATGTGATCCATTTTGGGTAAGGGGTAGTTATCTTTGAGTGATACTTGATTCAGATTCCTTAAGTCTACACAAAGCCTGATCTCACCAGTTTTCTTTCTTGTAGGGACCAAATTTGAAATCCATTCAGAGAACCTGATTGGTGCTATAATACCAGCTTTGAACATTTTATGCAACTCTTTTTCAATGGAAGGGAGGAGCACAGGATTGATCCTTCTCAATTTCTGTTTGAATGGTTTTTGATTAGGCTTGAGGGGGATGGTATGCTGGATGACAGACGTGTCATAGGACTTTAGATCTTCATAACCCCAAGCAAAGACATCTTGGAACTCTTTAAAGAGATTAATATATTTGGGTTTTTGATCAGGGGGCAAAGCAGCAGATAGCTTTATTATTTTAGGCTTGTCAGTGGTACCAATGTTACATTCTTCAATTGTTGCATCTAATGGCTGCATCTTTGGTTTCCTGGGGACATCATTTGAGTCAAAAATGTCCTCTAGTGGGGTAAGGCCTGCTGGAAGGAGATTGTCTTTGAGTTGTATGATTTCATCTTCAGCGTTGCTCACCTCTTCACAGTCAATTTGGTGTATTAGCTGAATGTTTTCTTTGTTGAAAATGGTTGGACTGAGTAATTGTTTGGCTGTTCTAGGTGACATTGGGTGGGCAGACTGTTGAAACTGTAATTGTGATTGACTTGCTCCATCAAACATTTGTGATTGACTTGCTGTCTCAAGGTCAATATTTAATCCTGTAAACTCTTGTTGTAAGGTTAAAAAATTGTTTATTTGCATGTCATTCTCAAATACTTGCCACTCTTTGACATTGTTTGGAATAGAAGGCCTATATTTGACCTCTGCCGTGAAACAATTGTTGGGTTCTAATGGGAATTTAAAGGTGCTGGCAAATGTTGCCAAGCTATGTGCATGGAGATTGTGGCCCCTAGAAATTTTTGTGATAACAAACTCAGGAAAGGTCTCTAATATTTCAATTACAGCAGATCTGTAGGACCTCAGCCTTTTGTCATTGGTGACAAAATTCCCTTTTACTTGTTGAATTACTAGATCAGAGTCCCCCATGATTGAGAGGCTATGTGCTTGTAATGATTTTGCAATCTTGAGGCCTAGTAGCAGAGCTTCATATTCTGCCATGTTGTTAGTGCATTTAAAGTTCAATCTATAAGCCCGGCCTTCTGCATAGCCTTTCTCTTTGTTATGTATCCATACTCCAGCCCTGCTCCTAACTTGTTAACTGAGCCATCAAATTCTAGGACCCACAGAATATCTTGCTGAATAGGAGATTTAACATTCTGTTCATGGGATGGCAATGTGAGCATGAGTAGAGGTTTCTTTTCCCATTTGTTTCCTAGGATAATTTCATCATTTGTTTGACAATCTTTGACAACTAGAGGGGGTTGATGTGTATTGTTGGGCTGATTGAAATTTGGCAGGTGCTACTTGTTTGATCAATGTTTTGTTCTTGTATGAGTGTTTCGGTCTTAATGTCATTGTTTGAGAAGCTTGCGCTGTGATTTAAGAGGATGAAGGAGTCTATGTCCGAATGGACAGCATATATTGGAAAATTTTGAGGCTTTTCTTCACTGCTGACCATATACTTCATGAGTGTTTCCCTATAAAGTCTTTTTGGTTGCCCAAAGACAGAGATGGTTGCATATGACATATCTAATTGCAGGGAGCCTTGGAGCTTGGCTCCCCATGATCTTGATAAGAGCATCCCGTATTTGGGTGGGATATCAGCAACTACCACATCCATTAGTATGGTTTTGTTGGGAAATTGAACCAGGGACACACATAAATCTTTTATTAGGCCCAAACATTTGACTTGACTAGAATCAAAGGAAAACAGGTCTTTGTATGGTCTTGTTATATCCAAGTTTAATCTTTCCATGACTGCTTTTGGCATCAGGTTGTGAGAGGCACCTGAGTCAAACATTGCATTATGCAGTATTTTATCATGAACATGCAGGCTGAGATAAAAAGGTAAAACCCCTGTGACTACTGTTTTCCCATCTACCTCTGGGCCAAACAGTAATTCTGGAGTGTCATCTAGCACATTTACATCATCTTTGCTATTGGTGAACTGTAGGGATTTTTTGATCTGTTGTTTGTATATGTCATGCTTGGCTAGCTCTGAAAGGGGGATTGCTACCTTTAACTTGCCAATCTCTGTTCCTAGGTCAAAGGGTTTATCAATTTGGATTTTGGAGTCACGGGTAGCAGTTCTTTCTCTGTTCATTAGATCTTCTTGGTGGATTTCATCCTGATTTTGGAACCTGCCCCTTATATTGATGTCTTGAGGGTTAATGTTTGGGTTAGGGTGAGAGGACGAGGCTGCCGTGGGCTGTTGTGGTGTGGACAGTAATTCAGTGACTTCCTCAACCACTACTTCTTTTGTAGGTAAGTTTGTTTTGTCATTAGGTTCAGTGACTAAGGTTTCTTTAGATTGTTGTTTCTCCTTTATCTTTTCGGGCTGATTCACGTTCACAGTCCTACTCCTTAGTTTGTATTGCTTATGGACTTCATAGACAGCAGTATCATATCCTTGTTTAAAGTCAAAGGATTCTCCTGATTGAGTTTGGAATGTTTTGCTTTCATCCTCCTCATGGTCCTCCTGAGTTAAGAATACATGACTTTTGCCATCCAGACCTATTAGGTTGATTTCAAGATCCTCATTGAGCTGATTTGCTGAGGAAGTTTCTGCATAGTTTTCTTGAAAAGGGGGTCTGATATCTTGGTCTGCACTTGTTTTTCCTATATTGGGGTTCTGGACTCTCCTAAAATTTGGATTTCTAGGAGGGTTGTTTTGTGGTGCCTCCCATGATGATTTCCTTTCTACTGATTCCACTCTCTCTCCCAATCTCTTCATGCTATTTAGAATTGCATCTAACTTTTGATCAAAACCCGAGGGTTCTTCTTTGAAACCAGTCTTCTTTTCCAGCTTTGCCCTGTTTCTTTTGGCAATTAGGTTGGCCTCTACAGTGACTGCAACCCTTTGGGCTTCTGCAAGGGTTGGAGGGTCTCTTTCTCTCAACTGATAGGCCATATCAGAATCAAAACCATCAGGGAAGTTATAAAGGGCCAAATCAGGAGGGGGCCTTAAGTTCTGGGGGATAGCATTGTATATGTTGTTAAACCTAGCACAATACTCCAAAACCGTTTCTTGGGGACCTCTTTTAATAGTATTATATTCACCAAGTATATGGTGCGGATCTCTCTTTTTCTCCCATCTGTTGGTAAATTCCTGGTATAGAACTTCAGGGGTTGCAATGGAATTTGCATTTAAGGATCTAAACCAAGTTCTGACATCCCCAGTTAAGCTTTGAACAAAGATTCTCATCCTGACACTGTCATCATCTATTTCATAGGTCTCAAAGTGGTCTTGCATCTTTTTAGCATGCTGGATGGCTGTCAAAGGGCCATGGGAGTCAAAAAATGAGAGTCTAGTTTGGTAGTCTTGGGGTAGAGCTGGAGCATTGGCTGGTATCTGCAGAGGTGCATATCTGTTAGCCATATTTATGGGGTTTATAGGGTTAATAGGAACAAATGGGACAACAGGGATTACAGGTGTAACCGGGTTAAGAGGATGGGTAATAAGTGGGGAACTGGTTGAGGGAGTATGTGCAGATGGTGAAGATGGAAGGAGAGGACTTTGAGGGGTTGATGGTGAACTGGGGGAATTGGGTGTGGAACGGAAAAGAACTTTGCAAGGAGTGGGAATGAGGATAGGTTGGTCCGAACTTATATTTGAATCAGCAGGCTTGTCCTGCTTTTGCTGTCTCCTTATGTTCTTTGGTATGATATTTGGGTTATCGACAATGATGGGTTGATTAGGGTCAGGGTTTGCCCTAGTGTGCCTTGGGTTTCTTTTGGGAGCCAGCTTCTAAGTATCCTTTTAGAACTTTATACAGAAGGTTTTGTATGTACAAGGACTAGGTAAGAATTCTGGAATGACTATATATTTTCCAAAGCCAGGATGAAGATTCCCTAGTTAGCTCTTCCCTAAAGCTGTCCCTGTGTTTACAGAAACAGTCCTAAGGCCTCTTGGCTGGTTTCAGGCTTGATGGTAGCTTTTGAAAATAGATAGTAATTGAAAAAATCTTAAATCCCCAGCGGAGTCGCCATTTATGTTAACACCCAGGTTGTTCCCTATGACTCCCAAGGGAATACGGCCGGGGTAACCACTAACCAATCTTTGGATCACTGTTTCTAGCCAAACTGTGATCAGAGAGGGCTCTCTCTTTATGATTTGTAACTGTTTATGATAGGGTTTTAGGCTAGCTATTATGCACAGGTTTTGTTCATGTTTTGGTTGATGAAACTCCTTTTAGATTCCAGTGATGTAGCTTTCAGAGAGGTTGAGTACCATTGGGCAATGGAGTCTGTGGCTATATGTGTTTGAAACTTTGAGATGAAAGATGGAACTTACAGGGCCATTTGAGTGCTTAATAGAACAGATTTTTGATTAAATGACTGGAAACAGGTAACACAAACAGTGAAAGCATTTAAGAATTTTCACTTATTGTTTATATATTCCCAACAGACAGGTTTAAGAGGAAAAGACAGAGGTCTCAGGGGCAAAAATTGGAACCCTGAGAATGCCTATCACAGTTAAAGACACAGTTTTGAAATGCAGCAATTAAGAATTACAATTCTGTCACTGTATCTGAGGAAAACATGTATAATAGCTCAGTTTGAGTCCAGGGTAATCATGGGTTAAGTCCTGGAACTATCCTTTCACCTTGCTATCAAGTGTAAAACATTTAAACAACAAAAGAGAACAAAAGACTCGAAAACATATAACAAAGAGATTTGAGAATACTTATTGTTTTATGCAACACCCTGGAATCCTGTAACATTCATCTTTCACCACAATACATCAAAGTACACCAAGCCTTGGAAATTCCATTCTTCCTTTGTATTACTTCTCTGAAAATATTACAGTAAGAGAGAGTTCTCAAAAGAAAATTACAACAACCCTTTTCAACTGCTGTGAAGGGTGAATATATACTTGCGGTGATTTACAAAATATCTGAGTTCTGAGTTATCTCAGATTTTACATTCTTACCAACCACTTAAGATATTATGACCAAAATTTAATACAGCATTGATTACAGAGTACAGGCATTTTAATGCTCTGTCAGAAGATATTTTAGCCTTTGGAAACAGCTAAGTCGGTCGAGATATTCTGAATAAATGCTGGAAGACCTGTCTTTAAGGCTTGTACGCTGTATCCTGGACTTGTCACGTGTGATTGTGACTGCTGCTTGTGGTGAGTCAATGGTCCTGCTGAGTTGGCTCAGCCTCTGCCTCTTCCTTGTAGATATCTTTCTTCAAAATTGTGCCTGCGCATGTATGCTCATTTGCCTGGAGAATTAGCGCTACTGATTCTGGCCTGACAAAATTGTCTGTGTTAAATTTCTCCAGACATCCTGTGTGGGCAGTTGGTGTGCTAAGATTGCCCCTAGAGTTTCATCTGCTTCTGTGAATTTGAAGAAGTTAGGTGGTGTATCAAACAGATGCTCAACTTCATTCATGAGAAAAAATAGGTTCTCCACCCTGTCATACATAGTCTGCCCGGTGGCTGGCCCTGCGTCTGCTGAAGTGCTGGGCGGTTTTGCAATCTCTGCTACTGCATGGGCATCAATTCTCTTATTGTAATTGTCTAGGGTGAGCAGTCTTCCTACACTGCTTAAAATGCTGGGGAGGCCTCTGTTCTGTAGTGCCACGAATTTTTCCAGGAATCTGTTGATTTCAGTCTGCATATCCTGTGTCCTCCTCTCCAGTGTTCCAACCAAGTTCCTCAATGTTATGACTCTTTTGGCTACAGCAATTGTTTCTGTCCTGTTGGTGATTCCCATGACAGCTAATTGAGAGCTAGTCTTATAGTTCAGAATATTGATCATCCTAGTAGCAGCTTCTGGCATGTGTCCAAGGCTTGCCCTGGCTCTCTGTATTTCTCTATTTGCTTTAGTGATGAGCACCATTTGCTCATCCATGGTCTCAATATATTGCCACTGGTTGGCAATGGACCGCCCAATGTTGCTCCATAGCACTGCTTTCATTTGAGCTGTCACTTTTTCTAGTGCAAGCTCTTTCTCTAGTTCAGCAATTCTCCTCTTAAGAGCTCTTACCTCTCTCTCCTTGGCTGCCTCATTCTGTTTGCTCTTGTCAAACTTTTCATTTACCTTAGCCAAGGTTTTCTTAAGTTCATCCAGCTCTTTCATTTGAGATTCCATGGCTTGGATCTCAGCTTGCAGCTTTTGCATGTCTAAACTAGTAGCCTGTTCCGATGTTGTAGTTGTTGTTGCTGTGGATGGCGCTGTAGTTGGTGCTGTAGCTTCTGTTTGCTGAGGAGGAGGAGTAGTCTTTGGAGGAACTTCCTCAAGATTTATTATCACAGGAGGAGGCTGGGAGGGTTGGCCCTCTTCTCTTTGCTTCAGTGCTTCTTGTAGTGCTGCCTTTGCAGCTTCAGTTTGTCCTAGCTGGTCTTGAATCCTAACCAGCTCTTTGTATAGGGATACCAGCAGGTCTGTAGTATCCTTTTCTTGCCTTTGCTGGGCAACTTCATCTGTTTGTGGATGGATGGTGGCCGGGAGTTTGATTTTCTTTCTTAGGGCCGCCATGTCTGCATCCCTTATCTTCAGGAGTTCTTGGATGCCTTTGACATCTTTAGGATCATGCCCTATATCTATAATTACCTCTTCCAAGGACTTGATCCTATTGTCCTTGGCTTGTGATGATGCTCTTTCTAATTCCAGCTGAGAAGCTGTGTTATCCAGGCTGCTCTTTAGTTTGTAGTTCTCCAATGTCTCATCTGCCAGGGAGGCATACACCATTTCACCAGTTTGTTTATGTAATTCAATCTTGTCCATAGGGTGTATGTCTTTGGCAAGAACCTCCATGTTGGTTCTTAGATAGTCCGAGGTGGACTGAGGATGCAAAGTTGTGGGCATGAAGTGGCTCATTATCATTTTGCCTTCGCTCACATCGAAAGCAGACATGAGTCTCTGCTGGTTGCTAGGAGCTAGGTTTAACAAGTGATTATACAGCTGCACTTTTATGGGATCACTCCTCCTTTTGATGTCAATGAATTGCTGCTTTATACTTGACTGCCCTTCTCTATGTTGACCGGAGGAGCTGACCTCTCCTCCCATAGTCATGTCATGTCCACGCTGAGATGAGCTGGCCGAAAGTTCTCCACTGGGTGGGCCCATGCCCATGGCTTGCCTTACTGCTATGTCCTCCTCTTGGGAGTCATTCAGTCTTTGTCTCTTCTCTCCTCTGATGAAGGGTGAGGTCTGGGGGGTCTCTCTCTCCCTTTTCCTGGTCAAGTCCTCCTTCTGTGGTGTTTGGAGGACTGAGGTGTCTACATTGGTGTCTGTCCTGGGAGGCACCTCTGTTTGGGGCTGCTGCTCAGTGTAACTAGGTAGATCTGTCCCCTTTTCCTGCTGCAAGGGCTGCTGTTCACTGGACTGTGCTTCTTCTTGTTGCTGCCCTAGTTCTTGCTGTTCCATTTCTTCTTGCTGCTGTAGCAAGGTGTCAACTTGTTCTTCTGTCAATATAGGTGGTTGTTCCACCTGTTTTCCTTTGTCTTTGCTTGCTGCCTGGGGTGTCTTCTCAGTAGTTTGTTGCTGTGCTGCTGAAGATTTAGCAGCTGTTCCAATTTGCTTTCTGTAGGAGAGGGGCACCTGTCCACAAGTTTCCAAGTCAGCTTCTTTTTGCACCTTCCTAGCTTCTTTCTCAAGTAATTCTTCCTTATTGACTTGTTCTACTAGTGTACCCTCTTCCCAATCTAGTGCATTGGCATACTTTTCAATTTCAGGTTGTCTTTTATGTGCATAGTTGCCCAATTTGTATCTAATTCTCCTGAGGGAGATAGAATGATTGGGGTCATAGGGAATCCATTCAAAACTGGTCTGCAATCTGAGGCCTTCCAGGATGCTGTCTGCCTCTTTCCACCCTTCTTCTTTCCTGTTATATAGGAAGGAACCTAGCTGGTTTCTTACCTTCAATTGTGACTTCTTGTTTCTACTCTGAAAGTGAAGGTAATCTGAGTTCCCAAACTGCCTGAAATATTCTAAGGCAAAAAGCCTCATGGGGACATACCTCGGCAACCTAAATGGGTTCAATTCACAGCCATATATCCTAATGACTGTGTGGTTCTGGTAGAAGTACCAGTTGCCAATATTGTAAGATTTGTTCAAATGTAGAATCCTCTTCATATCATCGGTTAATCTAGGAGGAGGAGTACCTTGCAGCGCTGTTAGGGCTGGATGAACAAATAAATCAATAAACTCACAGTATGTATAGGGTGATACTGAGGTAGAATGAAAAACAGAGGTCCAGAAAACAACTGATCTTGGGCTTCCTTGGGCATTGAGTGGCCTCAAAGGAACAGAGAAGGTAGCTGGCTGGTTGAAAAGGAATAAATGATATATATAGGAGGTGTACCTGAACAGTCTCTCCCTTTTCAAATTCATGAACTGCTCATGGATTTTCTCTGCTATGTAAGTTGCATAATCATACTGCACAGCTGGAGGCTTACCAGGGGCAAATATAGACAGCATTGCCATTATGCTGTCATCTACATCTTCCAACCCCTTGAATCCTAGGACATAGCCAATTAGATCCACCAACATTCTGCCCAACTCATTTAGATATTGGTACCCAATAGGAGGGGTTCTGACTGTTTCAGAGCCTGGTGTGACAAACAGTTGGTTGATTTTGACAATCTGGTCACTGGACAGCTTGATCCCTCTGTTAATCAGATTCTGCATGGATAGAGGGGTCAATTTCTTGGCTGTTTTGAAGCGCAGCATCTGGTTTATGCTCTCTGGGGTGATCTGGAACAGGACTAGGCCTGTGGGGCTAATGACTGCTCTTTGGCTGGGGTCATAGCATTCCTGGCAGCTATAAATGAGCTCTGGCATAGGATTGACTTGGGGAAGGTTGTATATGGGCAAATTTGACTCCCAAATCCCCAAGATATCTGCCCCACTGAGGTGCTGGGCTCTTAATTCATTCAACATTTGAATATTGTACTTGGTTCCCATGGGGAACCAATCCAGCATTTGGTAGTCCATGTCTCCCAGGGCTTTCCATGCTAATTCCTGGTGAGGAGCATTGATGGGCTTAATATTCAGTGCAATAGGGGTCTCCATAGCTCTTCAAGTTGCAAGAATTGCAGGTGGACAGGTGGAATGGTAAAAACACAGTCTGGAGGCAGTTCTCTGTGGAAACAGTTGATGTTTTGAGTATCCAAGGGGAATTCTCTCAATAGCAATTGAAATACTACTGGAGTCTAGTGACAGAACTTCTCTGTGGTCTAACTGAACTCTCCAATCGGGTGAATTATATCTATTAGGAACTCTGCCGGGAAAACGCAGAATTACAGTGGTTTTATGTGAATTGCAGGTTTCTAAAGCTCTGCAGGTACTTCTTGGCCCTCACAATGACAATGGTGGATGAACAAATGGGAATGAACGGTGTAAATACCGTTTTTATGGTTCTACTATCCCTCTGAGCAATTTCAAGCTTAATGAAGGTCGTATGGAGGGCGAAACGGTCTAAATACCTGTAATTCGATGAGCAGAGGTTGAAGCAAAGGTGCACAGTTGCTGCTTGAGGAGGTCGCCCGGGCTAATAGACTGGTTGGCGAAAATTAGAGTGCAAACGGTCATGCAGAGCGTCCAACAGTAATAACAGTGAAAGTGGTAAAAAACACGGGAAAATTGGTAAATATGGGTTATTTTACCAATTTGGTGCTTTTTTCTGCTGATGTCATCGGGCGACGTGGCAGTGGGTGACTGGTCAAAGGGGCGGTGAGGTGGCAACCCAGTCAGCAGTGAGGTGGACCAATAACAAAGGCAGGTACGAGCAGATAAGGACGTGGCGGCGAGTCAGCGACGGGTAGGTGGCAGTCAAACTGCAGCGGTCACGGTTAAGGCCTTAACTGCCGCGGTTTCTCGGGGCGGTTTAGGTACGGCGCAGAAGCTGTCAGACTCGGCTCCGAGATGGTTGATCGATTGACGCGTGGAGGAGGCGTGACAAGGCGCAACGTCACTTTCTCGGAGGTTAAAGTGCCGCCATCGGATGCGCTCCGATATTAATGTGGACCGTCGGATCTGATGGGCTTGATCCGACGGCTGGCGGAGGAGAAAGATGCGCGCTTCATACTGCGGGCGGAAAAGATTAAAGTTTGTGGGTTTTTATGGGTTTTTCAAATGTTTTCGCTTAACCAATAATGTGGTAGGATTGGGGAACGTGCCAGAGGCGGGTATTAAGCTTTGCAAAGGTTTTTATAGGCAAAAGGGGTTTGGAGAGAGGGTTTTATCAATGCAGAGGTGATTTGAGGGTAAATTAACTTGCAGCAAAGGGGGAATAGGGTGGAATAGGTTCACCAAAGTGGCCAGATGCCATTTTGGTCCCTTTTGAAAAATACATGGCTATTATGCCTAGGGGAGGGAATATACATAAGATTTGGGGTTTTATACACCTTAGTGTTAGTATTATTAGGGGTGGGGGTAAGATAGGGGAGGTTATATAGTAGAATTAGGAGTTAATATGAATGGAGGAGGGGAATTAGAAAGGGGGTGTTAGTGATGGACTAGAGAGGGAAAAAAAAGAAGTTAGTGATCCTCTTTGCTGTGAGCTCATGGAATTCACCACTTTGTTTGCTGATAGATTTATTGCCTTGGCAAGAGACCTATTGATACCTGTGTAATGGTGATCATATTCTTTCTGCAACCACAACTGCCTACCCAACTATTTTGCCTAGCATTTTTTGTTTCTTCTTGGAGGGGCACTTGGACTTGCAACCCTCAATTGCCTTTTCTTTTCTTTGGCTTTTTCCTTTTCTCTCTATCTACTTCTACCCTTATGTCTTCCAAGGTCCCAGATTAAACTTTTGGGAACCTTTGCTTCTCTACCTGAACTACTTGTCTGCCAAGATTAAGCTGTTTGGACAGACCTCTTTCTCTATTCTACAACTCAAAATTGAAACATGGCATGATCCAGTTTAGACTGTTGAATCATCCACCAAACTTGAAATAAGGTCCTCAATATTTGGAATATTTCACACACCTCTGATTTCCTGGGAAATATGGGATCTTTGTAGTACCAAAGCAGAGCATATTTGGATTTTCTATAGTCAATCATGAAATATGAAACCTATTACTATAGGTATCCAACACCCTCTATCGTTGTTTCCTTCGAAATGTTGAAGACGACCGATGCTACGAGGCACCTCTTTACTGTTCCAAGTGCCTTTCTATCGAGAAGGTTCCATTCTTCATTTGTCATACCCATCGACATGTTTTTTTTTCCGCTCAATGGTAGGTACAAATCTTTCTGATACAGATAATCTTCCATTTGCATCTTCCACAGCAAGAAGTTTTGGTCGTTAAATTTCTCGACCCTAAACTTACCATTTTCTGTCATTTCTCCCACTCGAACAAGGAACCCTTCTTTCCTGCGAGTTTATCAGCCAAATAGACCTTTGCTCTAATACTAGTTGTTAGAAAAATATTATATATGACAGAGAAATGAAAGACATATAATATGCAAAAAAACACAAACACATAAAACCAGATAGACACAGATATACGTGGTTCACCTAGTGTGGGTTACGTCCACCCTGAATAGCCAATCCTTCCTTTCTATTACCCATCAAAGTGAAGAGACACAACCTACAGCAGATTCGCTATAATATCCTTTGTTTCTCTCATAGTCTCACCTCTTTGTTTCTTGCTCTAAGAATACACATCTATTACACAACCTCAATACAATGCCCTCATACAAAGAGAGGGGTTGCCTTCTAGGGAAAAAAACCCTAAACTAAACATAAATTCTATCGTCAGATCATCCACCTAATGAACGACCCAGATTGACTAGAAATTACTATACTTTTACAAGGTAATTTTACATTTTCTTTAGCTTCGAGGGCACTGCTCCCGAAACCCCCGCCGGGGGACTGCTGGCCCCCGGACCCCCCATCCGGGGGGGATTGGCCCCCCGAACCCCCACTGGGAGGAACAAGTCCCCCTTGCACCCCCCCGCCTAGAGGGGTGTACAATATTCCTGGAGTATATATTCGGATGAAACAAAGACCTCTAAATAATCATGCTCTACATGCAACAAATTTATTATTGATATAAGACAAACACTCGTTTCACTTGACAAACACGTGATGCAAGTTGGACCTTTTAAAAGATCAAGCTACTATGTATAGACATTGCAGTTAATTAGGTTAATTTTTGAAAATAATAATTAATGAATTGTTATTACTTATTATTATTAAAATAAGTTATATTGTTTTTTAAGTCAATTACTTTTAATACAATAATTAATTCATATATTTCAAAATTCAATAATTGAACCAAGTGACAAGAAAAGACTAACTATACAACCTTGCTATGTATATTTTTCATTTTATAAATGGACCACTTCACTTAGGTCTCCTATACCAATTACTTTATTGGACCGATTCACTTAGGTCTCCTATACCAATTACTTTATTGTTGGTTAAAGTGAATATTATTTTTTCCTTGAACTAGTTTCCTCTAATGCACTAGATGTTTAGTTGTAATCGGTTAAGGTTGGTCCATAACCTCCGTATAATCAATTAGAGCTTAAGTTTATGTTTGGAAAGGTTTAATCAAATAAAAGAAATTCACTTCCAATCAAGTAAATCAGAAAAAAAAATGTTCACACAGCTGATTCTATTTATTTGCAATAGTTAATATCAATGGTTTAGTTTTATTTTCTATTAAAAAATGTAATGAATAAATAAAATCCGTGTAAAATAAAAAAACTTAAATATTTGTATACATATTATAGTTAATGAGTTTAATATTTTAATATTTTATATAAATATAAATATAAGTAAAAATATTTTAAATCTTATATTATTATAAATATTTTTTAAATGCTATATATCAATTTTAAATTACTGATTAAATATTTATTAAAAGCAATTGAATTGTTTTATTTTTATTTACAAAATTTTCATCACATACACTTATTAAATACCATGGCTATCTATATATATAAATATAAAGCTAATATTAAAATGTATTAATTAAGATGAATATTTAAGTAGTTTATTTAAATTCTACATTGTTTTTTTTGTTTTTTTAATTGTTTTAATTATAAATGTTTTATAATATTTTTAATTGAAACTCTTTTATATATATGTAATTTTTATAGTTGACAAGTTTTTTTTTATTTAGAGGATATTTTATTTTTGTTTAAAAGGGCAAATGTCAATTTCACATTGAGCACAAATTAAATCATACATAATTCTCACTCTCATATTTGGATGATGTCTCTCAAAGCAAACATATTAAATATATTTAGTATAAATGGAAAAAATATACAATATATGAGGGTATTGATTTAAATAGATGATTAAAATTTAATTCTTTCATGTCTTTCTAATAAAAGAGTGGTTTTCAATTTATTTATTTTTATGAATTAAAGTTATTTTATAAAGATTTTTATAGTACTTACATTTTTTCAAAGATCTGGTAGATTTATAGATAGATCCCTAAATAGATAGCTAAATGCCTAAATATTCTAAATAGCAAATATTATTGGCAAAATCACTACATCTAACATGATGTTAGAAGGAGGTTTGATTGCAATGAGGTCGGGCTCTATTATAGACATATTTGGGCACATCAACCCCAAACTTATATGTTGATAAACTAGGGCTCATCAACCCCTAAAAGATTTGTTTCATACCCTAAAAGAACATAGTAATCTGATTACATCATTCCCCAAAAGTTACATCTGAGAAACCATCCAGAAATCGCCTAAATTGAACCATACTGACTGCTCCACCGGCAAAGTGCGATGCATACTGAGTGGTACACTGCCAAGGTACGATGCATACTGATTAGGCCTTCTATAGGGTGCGATGGGCGAGGATGGACAAATGTCTAAGACAGTTTGCTAGGTGGTTGCTTATGGAATCTTCTACAAACTTCTCCTGTGCCACTTGCCTCTCTGAATTTGCCCAAGGATGAGTAAGGGATCTAATAAATCTCCAATCCCTTCTCTTATGGAATCAATTGTAACAAGTGGAATGACACTAATCAATCCCCATGGATGACTCACACCCTTGCACACATCTATAAATGGATCCCTCATCTAAGAGATCTAGGGGCTGGAATATTATGAATTGCAAGGAAGTGTTGATAGTTTGTAATTGAGGAAAGAGCATTGTATTGTTGGAGTGATCTTGCTATTTCATGAGGTGAAGAGGGATTGAAGCTGGGAGGATGATGCTGGATCAGACAACTGAGTTGTAATTCTCCCTTCTATTAATAAAGTTCTTCAAGTTTTCTTCCATATGATTGTGAAATTATGAATGTTATCATTTGTGAATGCTATCATGTGTTCATTATATATCTGATTCTGTAATGTTTATGTTGTAATAGATCACAATTATTTGACGGTTCTTTGTTGCTATACTTGTGCAGGTACTCTCCAAGCGTGTTAAGTACGAGGAGGAGTTGCAGGATCTGTCAAAGGGGAGAGAAAGAAAGCAAGGGATTAAGCGGAAGTTCCAGGTTGGTTCCATTATCTTTCTCTTATCTATTACAAATAAAAGAAATCGTTGAATTACTTTAAATTGTTGTTTCTAGGGTAGCTGCCAAACCTAGAGGGCTAGTCGTTCAACAAGACACTAGTTTTCCCAGAAACAAATTGGCGACTCCACTGGGGAGCGAACAGATGTTTGTTTGTTGTTATGGTTTGTCTTATAAACTATAGACAGAGTCTGAAGTTAGCCAGGTAGCCTTCGAATTGCTCTTTCTCTGCAATTGCATAGTAGATGAATGTTGCTTCAGTCAATATCTGGTTTAGTTTATGAATTAAATATTTGACTTACAAGCACATCTAGATGCTTTTTTGGTAACTCAATAACCTCTCAAGACATTCCTTCATACTTTTCTCTTTATTGTTCATCGAAACTCAGCTTAACTCATTGAAAACAGCTACACATCTAAGCCAAAACCCATTTTAGTTGCGCTCCCTGGACCATCGCACTGTCTTCCACTATAACCCAGTATGCATCGCATCTCCCGGGTGTAGTAAGTGTGATGCATCCTTGTTTCCATGAAGCCCAAGTGCGATGATTGACTAAACTCTTTTTCCATTCTAGAAATTGAGGGTTTTTGACCTTGTTTTTAGTTTTGTTTGGTTGTTTTGCTGCAAATGGACAATGCCTCTTTACTGAAGCCTACTTGCATCACTTAGATCAGCCTCAACTACATTAGGATTAGTGAATTTTTTTTGTGTGTTTGTTCATCATCTACAATCCTTTGTCGAAAAGCTGTTTTAATCGATTTATCGCTTTGATACAAAAAGTGTCGTTTTGTGTCGAAAAGAGAAGTGTCGTGAATTCTTCCTTCTCTTAATAATTGATTGAAATTTTCTTCATATATTTGGTTTGGTTTTTTTATACTCGAAGCGTCGAAAGCATTTTCATTCAAAATTGAAAAGTTTCGTGGAGTCTACCTTTCTCTTTTGTAGAAGAAATTGTTGAAAATGTCGTTTTGAGTAAAATATTTCAGATCTTTGTTGCATTTAGTTTTCCTTTTTGGCATTTTACACATTAAGGAGAAAAAAAACAAGTACGTGCATTTGAATTTAGCGTTTTTTTTTTGTTTGTGTGCGAAAATATGATTTAGGAAAATGCACTAGTGTGTGCTCTTTTCTCTTTGTTTAAAGGCACTGTTATTTTCTCTCCCTAGTAGCTAGGATTTTCATTGCAAAATAAACAAAGATTGCTTATGATTGTAGATTGCATTTTAGGAATTTCAAATCATCATCACACGGTGAACCATTGAAAGGCAAACCATAAACAAGATCAACTTTAAAATAAATCTCAATGAACCTAACAACACTTTGGAACTTAACACAACATATCTAGAGGTCTAGGCTAGAGACATGTTCCGGCGTCGTTAAAACTAGTGGTTATCGTTTTCATTGAAGGTTGGGTGATTCCTCCTCCGTAATATGACAAGTTTTAGCACAGACTTGTACTCCCCGTACCGTCACGTATATATTGGGAGACCACAATAGGCTTAAATCCTTTATCCATAGGAAGCTGAGTTTGTTGCCTTATTGATCACAATGCACTGAACACAGCATTTGGGAAGTTTTACTGTCGTACATAAGTCCTTGGTAATTTCTTTTTAATTTATCACCAAGGTGTATATTGTAGTTTTATGATTGGTTTGGTAATCCCTCTGTCTAGATTTTCCAGAGTAGTCACTTTCATTACTTTTCGACTCTTTAAAAGAAAAGGTCCATCTAAGCACTTGTCCTTTCAGGCTCATTAAAAATAGAAGAAGACTAGAGTCATATTTATCTTTTTCTCGACTCTTAAAAACTGAAAAAGAAAGGTTGTATCCAAGCGTCATTAAAATTAATTGAATTTGGAATAACATCCATGTTCCTTAGTTGATCTTAAGTTAAGACATATGATGACGAATCCGGAGTCCATTGATCAAGGAATCCCTTTTGAGGGGAATCCTAGTCCTTTTCCTTCTTGGGGAAATATCGGTGCTCCGTATATGGCTACATTATCCTTTATGGGACTTACCATTGGCCTGCCAGTATGGCTTTTTTCAACCTCTTTGGTTCAAACTGGGGGTACACCTTCAACTGAACAAAATCAATCTCCAGTTGATCCTGAAGTTGACCCTTCGCCTTCTTCCTCGTTTATTTCTCCCTCCCCTTCTTCCTCTTCGCTTGATGAAAGTAGTGATACTAGTAACGAGGTGGCTGAGAAGAAGAAGAAGAAAGGGAAGGAGAAGAAGAAGAAGCCAATTCAGCAAGGGAGCAACCGAGCAACCATTGCTTTGAATGCATCATCTAATGAAAATCCATCCATTGGACTTCCCAAACCCAAATTTCCATGCATAATTTATGCGGGAGACCATTTTCATCGAGATTGTCCTTGCTTTCCTCAAATCTTGAAAGAATGGTCTTCCCGGTCAAACCATCCCGTCTCATCAACCTTTGGAGATCATGTTGGTAACACACCATCAACTAGTGATAGTAAAGTTCATGGACGAAACGGAAAGGTCAAGATTCCATGTAGGTTATGTGAAGGTAATCACTCCCTTCACCTTTGTACTTTTTTGGATGAAGCCAAAAGAGTGTTGGATAACCGTCTTGCTTCACCGCAGTGACTTCCATCTGGTTACAGAAAACTCTCCCTAAGTCCTTCACTAGTTGAAAAAACCATTGACTTAAATCAACTGTCGATCAAAACCACTCTCTTTGAAAGTGAAACTTATGAGTCTATACCCAACCAAAGTTAACAGGTCGAGGTGGCAGTTGACCCAATTTCGCCTTCAGCTAATCGTACCTTTCCCGAAGAGAGTGGAAATGATACCGTGCAAGTTCTTTTTGTTACTTTGGATTCTAATGAGCTTGGGGGAAATCCACCTATGCCTTCAAGGTAGGAGGAAAACCCTCCAGTTCTCGTAACTCAAGGGGTGAATTCTCTCATTTCTTCAGTACCCCCTCCAAGTATTCTAGTCACTTCCTTTGATTGGAATCGATTAGCAGGATCCTGCCTTCCTTCTTATTTACCTTTCTGGATCATAGTACAAGTTTGTAAAATGATCGTGTCTGGCACCATTATAGATGAAGAAGCATCAGTGAGTATCATTTCCTCAACTGCTTGGAAAGCGCTTAGTTCGCCACCACTTATGCCTGTTACACGGAATCTGTTAGGCTTTGACAAAGGAACCAGTCGACTGTTAGGGATCCTTCCTAAGTTACCTATCACTTTGGGAGGGAAAACCATTCATTTTAACATGATGGCAGTCCTAGGGATATTAGATTACAATTTAATTCTTGGGCGTGACTATGTTTATAACATGGAAGCTATTGTTTCAACACTCTTCCGAGTGATGCATTTCCCACATGAAGGCAAGATTGTCACCATTGACCAGCTTTAATTTCCTAGTCCAAACATAGCTCGAAGTCAGTCATCATCCCTAAATGGTCCATTTACATCAACGGTATCACTTGAACCTTCATTCCACCCACTTGATAGCCATGAGTAGTCTGGTGAATGTAATGAAGTTTGGGGGGCATGCACCTAGTTGTAAAGATAAGTTTCTCTCTAGGTTATGTGCTTTGTTTGACACGCCATTCACCATTGTCTATTCTGGACAAAGCTAGAGAGGTTTTTTGTCTATTATGGAAAACGCTGTCCTACTTCACCGTAGTGACTTCCATCTGGTTACAAGAGACTCTCCCTTTCATCATGCTAGGGGCATGTAAACCCATTTTCAAGCATAGTTTTTCATTTCAAGCTTGTGTAAAAATGAAACAGAATCCAGGCATAGTTTTTCATTTCAAGCTTGTGTAAAAATGAAACTGAATCTAAGCATAGTTTGTTCGTTTCAAGCTTGTGTAAACATGAAACTGAATCCAAGCATAGTTCCCCATGGTTCAATATTGTCAAAAAATGAACCCATTTTCAACTAATTAACCTTTGTGATTGCCATTCTATCAGCCTTCTGAACCTTGGTTGTGTACATCCCATCACCACCATCCCTCTGGCTGATCATACACTCTCACTTGGCTATTTTACCCTTTTTGAGGAACAGTTGTAATGAGTGGTCTTATTAGCCAGCCTCTTCATAGAAATCAACATGTTTTGAGAAGTTCCAAATTCACCGAAACCATTTGCTCCCCTAGACACCACTCATTCCTCAAAATCGAGTCCTCTTTAAACCCTTTTCAAACTCGTCAAATATGAAAAGATAATTGAGTGCTTGTCTTTTTTAGCTCATTAAAGTGATTGGGAAAGTCATCCCTCCTATATTATTTTATCCTTTTTCAGACCTGAGGAATTATCTTACGAAAAAGACAAGCACTTGCCTTTTTCAGATCGTTAAAGTGATTGGAAAAGTCATCTCTCCTGTATTATTTTATCCTTTTTCAAACCTGAAGGATTATCTTACGAAAAATTTGAGCACTTGTCATTTTCAGCTCGTTAAAGTGATTGGAAATGTCATCCCTCCTATATTATTTTATCCTTTGTCAGACTTGAGGGATTACTTTATGAAAAAGAACTTATGGAGTTTTCTTTTTGTCCCTTTTCAAACTCTCTAAACATGAAAAGGACTGAGTTATCCTTGTCGTTAAACTCGTTAAAACAATAGCGACAAACTTGTCCATTCTAGATGAGACCAAGTTTCACTGTCGCTAGACTTGTTAAAACATAGCGACAGATTTGCCTGAAGGGAAAATTATAGAACAAGCATATGTTATCCTCCTCAAGCTTGACAAAAATAAAGAGGTACTAGTCAGCAATGACTGGGGAAAAAGGGAAGAAACTTGAAGAATTTATGGTAGCAAGTCACTCTTGAACATGAAACTTTCACTTCATCTCCATTATTGAGTTGGGTTAGGTTATTCCATTCACTGGTCATCTCACCACTAGTCTTTCACACCATCCATATTTTGGGGTTAATGCTACCAATTCATCTCAGTGTCGCTGACATGTTCGAGAGAATTCATTTAGTTGAGAAACCACCATCTAGTTAATGTCTCATCCACTGCAATACCTCCAACCTTCATTTTTTCATGACCGCCATTCCTGAACCTTATGTTGTCAATTCATTTTTCATCTCAAGAAATCATTTGCTTCATTTCGTGTCATAGATGTGGGATACATCAAGGCCCTCCTACGATGAGTCACTTCTTGTCGACATCAGCTCATTATCCAAGAAGTTGACTTAGAAACACCCCTTTCAGTGCTTTGAAGCTTGCATACATTAATGGCAAGTTTCTCACTTCTGGCAATAGGTTGACATCAATGGCCTTCGACCGAAAGGTTTTGCATGGTGTTCGACATCGGATCATATATTCACACCACGTGAATTGTACTATAGTACCTTGAGGGTCATTATCATTATCGGTGATTCCTCTCGTGTCTGTTAATAGCTTACATCATTGGTTGGTAATCAGGTGATGTCTTTCCATGTTCAAATTCAAAACATCTCTTCACATGGATTGACTTGTACATCGGGCGAAGATTGAACGAGTTTGAAGACCCCGGATCTAGTTTCATCCATCCGGGTTGTGATATATTCAGGGATATAAAAACATCAAATGTACAAAGGCTCTACATAGATGGTCATCCTACCCATGGATGATGACTCTATATCTGAAGAATCACCAGTCTATATCTGCAGACAACTATCTGATCTATGTACATGAAATGAATTTATAAATCTAAGCATGGGAATGCCTCCCTTAGCTAGATTATGAAAATTATATTATGATTATGTATTGTATTGTAACTTACGCAGGTCACCTTCTAGTTCGAAACTTCAGATCCTCATGATAAAGCATTTCACTCAACATCAATATTTACGACTTCATGCTTTAGGGGGCAACTGTTATAGACATATTTGGGCACATCAACCCCAAACTTATATGTCGATAAACTAGGGCTCATCAACCCCTAAAAGATTTGTTTCATACCCTAAAATAACATAGTCATCTGATTACATCATTCCCCAAAAGTTCCATCTGAGAAACCATCTAAAAATTTCCTAAATTGAACCATACTAACTGCTCCACTGGAAAAGTGCGATGCATACTAAGTGGTACACTGCCAGGGTGTGATGCATACTGATTAGGCCTTCTATAGGGTGCGATGGGCGAGGATGGACAAATGTCCAAGACAGTTTTCTAGGTGGTTTCTCATGGAATCTTCTAGAAACTTCTCCTGTGCCACTTGCCTCTCTGAATTCGCCCAAGGATGAGTAAGGGATCTAAGAAATATCCAATCCCTTCTCTTATGGAATCAACTGTAACAAGTGGAATGACACTAATCAAACCCCATGGATGACTCACACCCTTGCACACATCTATAAATGGATCCCTCATCTAAGAGATCTAGGGGCTGGAATATTGTGAATTGCAAGGAAGTGTTGATAGTTTGTAATTGAGAAAAGAGCATTGTATTGTTGGAGTGATCTTGCTATTTCTTCAAGTGAAGAGGGATTGAAGCTGGGAGGATGATGCTGGATCAGACAACTGGGTTGTAATTCTCCCTTCTATTAATAAAGTTCTTTAAGTTTTCTTCCATATGATTGTGAAATTGTGAATGTTATCATTGTGAATGCTATCATTTGTTCATTATATATCTGATTCTGTGATGTTTATGTTGTAATAGATCACGATGCTCTTTGTTGTTGTACTTGTGCAGGTACTCTCCAAGCATGTTAATTACGAGGAGGAGTTGCAGGATCTATCAAAGGGGAGAGAGAGCAAGCAAGGGATTAAGTGGAAGTTCCAGGTTGGTTCCATTATCTTTCTCTTATCTGTTACACATAGAAGAAATCATTGAATTGCTTTAAACTATTGCTTCTAGGGTAGCTGCCAAACCTAGCGGCCTAGTCATTCGATAAGACACTAATTTTCCCAGAAACAGGCTTCGTATTTTTTTCTCTTCCTATTTTAGAGTCTGGCATTGACACATCTCCCCCTTGTCCTATTTCAGAGTCTAGCACTGAGAGTTCTCCATGAGAAATTAAATGCTGCAAAGCACTTGAAAAGCTTACAGCCCACGGTGATTCGAACCTTGGTCGGCTTCTTCTTAAAGATGCATAAACTCAGTTATGAACATTGGTTCACACTCGACAGATAGGTTGTGGATCGGGACGCTACAACGGTCCTCGCTCTTGACTACATGTAATAGGTTTGCATCTCTGGTATCATCTCCATTACCTCTGCAATGTATTGGTTCACTTGATATGATGTTCGCACCCTTCCACACTCTCCTCTCTATCGTTCACTCTGAAGTCCTCCATATCATTGTTCTTCTCTGTATTGCTACATACCTCCTTATCTGTATTTTTTATCTACACCTATTGTCCCCTCCCAGACGTTCATATGCCCCAATGGACTGACCTCCACCATCTCATTTGTCCCCAGTCTCTCCTAGGGGGGAATAATTGTCTCCATATCACTAGCTACAACATTCTCTCTTATCGTTGGTTCAATTCCTTCACCATCTCCTTCCCTTGCATCTTATTTGGTATTTGTCTTTGAGACTAATGGTGGACATGCCCCGATTGCTACTGCTGTGATGGGAATTGATTGAATCCATACCATTGATCCTCTGTTACTCTCACTCAGCCCACCTTGCTTAGCTCTATCATGGCTCCAACCTCTATCTCAGTTTTTCGACACCGATTTAATCTCGATTCTGGCTGTATTTCAAATTTTCCAACATTGTTTTAGCCACCTCTTTAGTGACGTGACTAGGTTCTGAATCCCACATTCTATTCTCTCATTCACCGTATGCACATCCGGATTAGGATCTCCACCCACCATCTTTCTCCATTACTGTATTTAATCTTTCCTAACACACAGTACTATCCACATTTGGACTTCATTCCTAGCGGCGTTCCCATCTGTCTTCACCTATTACGAGTACCCTTTCTGATGTTGAATGAACCAAAACTTCCGACACTATAGATCCCTATACTTCCCTGTTAGTGCCTCATTCAAATCCCCACCCACCTTCTGACCTCTCATTATCATCTATATCCTACATTCTCCTTGTTGTTTTGGTGCCCTCCCTCATTTCACATGGCTATGGACATCCTGGCATTGAAAACCTCTACTCAGGAGGAATACATCCAAGCCATGGTTGATGATGAGAAAGCCCTTCCCTAAACACATGGCATTTGTCTACACCATCGCACATGCTACCAGATGGCTCACATGTGGCCTCACCTCTGCATGGGCACGCACACACAGTTCATTACCATTGATCTCGCCACCCCAACCGGTCTATTAAGATCACTGAACCTGCACCAGCTTTGTTCTTTGGCCATGATGTGCTTATAAATCATGTAATTAGTCTCTAGAAAAGAGATCTCGTAGGGAAGTATCACTTTGCAAATTTGGTGTTTCTATGAACGCCTAACCCTCTAGACCTAGTAGCTAGTCTAGAAACAACAAACAAAGTAATTTGTTGCTTTTCCTATGATTAAAGGATAAGAGAAGGAGGAAAAGGAACCAACCTATAACTTTCGCTCGATCCTTTTCTCCTTTGACTGATTTCACTGCTCCTTTCCATACTTAAATCGCTTGGAAAGTACCTGCACACAAGCCGAGACAGAAACCCATCAAATCATACAATAACGATCTGTTAACTAAACATACCATAGAATCCAGAATACGATATACATCATATGAACACATGAATCGAAAAAGCTTACAATTCTTTATTGATAAAAGGAAATATTACAACCCATGAATGTTCATGCTTGATTCAGTGTCTTCCTTCCAGTTTTAATCCCTTCTCTCATGAAGAAAAAAGTTGGCATCATTACAATACTCTTACTAATATCATTCAAACAGCATTTCCTTAGCTTAAGAAATTCCAACCTAGACTAGCCTTTGAATGCTTGGTCAATTTATAGCTGAATGGGGGAGGTTAAGCCATTAATGGCCCTCATGAATGCTCTGCCAAAATCGGGAAGTGGTTCCATGGAGGAAGGGATAATGGACTGAGGTTCATTCATCTCCTTCCTCATCCAAATGCGAGCTCAATCAACCTGGAAACTTCTAGAAAAATTTGATGAATCTCGCTCAGCGCAGATGAAACAGAGGCTAACTGTGTTACAGCGCACCTAACCGGTGTAGTTCCTGCATTGCAATGCAGTGTGATAAAGGGCCACCTGCACTGTTCTCCTTAGGGGCATTTTTTGGATGAATGGTGTCATGGAAACTCTTGGGAGGCAAGCATGATGTAGGTTTACCTCATTAGGGAATGAAAACAACTGAATTAGGGTTTGATGGACCCTAAAAATATGGATCTGGAAGCCGGGATTAATGTGCACAAATTGACCTGTAACAGTTGCCCCCTAAAGCATGAAGTCGAAAATAAACATGTCAAGTGAGATGCTTTACCATTTGAAGAGAAGGTTTCGAAGTGGAAGGTGACCTGCATCAATTACAATATAAATATCATGATAATTTGATTTTTCTTACGAACTAGCTGAGGGAAGGCACACCCATGCTCAGCTTATAAACTTTCATTACATGTACAAATATAGTCGTCTACAGATATAGACCCATGAATGGATGACCATGAATGTAAGGCCATTTGTACATTTGATATATTACTCTTGAAAATATATCGCAGCCCGAATGGATGAAACTAGATCTGGGGTCTTTAGTCTCATCCAATCTTTCACTCAAGTACAAATCTAACCGTGTAGATAGATGATCTGAGGTCGAACATGGAGAGACATCATCTGATTACCAGCCAATGATGTAATTCATTAACAGACGTGAGAGGAATCACCAATAATGATAATGACCCTCAAGGTACTACAATACATTTCGCAAGGTGTGAATAAATGATTTGATGTCGAACACCATACGAAGTCTTTCGATAGAAGGCCAGTGATGTCAACCTATTTTCGGAAGCAAGAAACCTGCCATTGATGTATGTAAGCCTCAAGGTACTGAAGGGGTGTTTCTAAGTCAACTTCTTAGATGATGTGCTGATGTCAACAAGAAGTAACTCGTCGCAAGAGGGCCTTGATGTATCCCATATCAACGACACGAAATGAGGTAAATGATTTTTTAGATGAAACATTGACTGACGACACAAGGTTCAGGAATGGCGGGCATGAAAATGAAGGTTTATTGTATTGTAAGGGATGAAGTTTCGAACAAGGGTGACTTCTCTTGAACATATCGGCGACACTGAAGTGAATTGGTAGCATTGACCCAAAACAAAGTGATGGATGGTATGATAGACCAATGGTGTGAAAACCATCAAGCTGAATGACCCAACCCACATAGTCACGGTGATGAGGTGAAAGTGTCATGTTCAAGAGTTACCCACTACCATAAAGTATTCTTGCCTTTTTCCCATTTTCCCTAGTCATTTCTGAGCAATACCTCTTTATTTTTTATCAAGCTTAAGGAGGATAACATATGCTTGTTGTATAATTCCACCCTTCAAGTGAATTCATCGCTATTTGATGTTTTAACAAGTATAGCAAAGGTGAAACTCAGTCTTGTCTAGATGGACAAGTTTTTCGCTATTTAAAGTTTTTAACGAGTTTAACGACAAAGATAACTCGGTCCTTTTCATGTTTAGAGACTCTGAAAAGGGACTAAAAGAAAAATCCACAAGTTCTTTTTTGTAAATTTGTCTCTCAAGCCTGAAAAAACATAAAACAATACAAGAGAGAACCTATTGATCATGTTTGATCAACGAGTACCCTTTTCGTAGTTAATCTAACTCAGTCTGAAAAAGGGGTAAAACTATACTGAATAGATATCAATTCTAATCCATTAACAAGCTAGAAACGACAAATGCTTGGCAATCTTTTCATGTTTAGAGAGTGTGAAAAGAGCTTAAAGAGGACTCCAGGGGGTTCCTTTTTCGTTTTTAACAAAGCTTGAAAAAGTGATAAAAGTTTGCTTTGTGGTCAAAGATGTTCAATTTACATGTAAGCACATCATAACTGCATCAGTTATTAACCCTACTCCAGATATCAAGAAAATAGATTAAAAAGTACATGTTCATGGATTAAATAAATGAAAACCAATATTTAATCAATTAATATGCAAAGAATAAATATAAAAGCTGGTTCATACCATTCATTTTCACCATCTTGTTTTTACCTTTTGATCTCTAGAGCATTTTCTCCTTGTAGTTCACCAACTGATGGGGAGGATTCAACGGATCATTCCTTGTGTTGTTTGGATCAGGTAGGATCTAATTCTGTTCTCTTTCATTTTATTCTCTATTTTAGTTAAGAAAATTTTATGGTTTTGAGACCCCTAGGGTTTCCTTTTCCAATTCAGGGATTAAAATGGTAATCATATGGAGAGAACGAGAGCATGAAGAATAGGATATCATAGCCTTGAATAATCAGGGAACAGTTGAGGCCCTAAGAAATTGTGGGTTACTTAAGTATTTCCAGTTATCCAACATGCAGTAGCAGATGGATCTTCTACGGTTCCTTGTTCAATCATGGGATCCGACCGATCAGTCTTTTCACATTTGGGACAAATAGGTCCCTTTTACCATTGATGATATATACTTCTTAACTGGACTGTCGAGGTGGGGTGCCCCCATTTCACTAACAGGACTTTCCCACAGGGGTAGGGCAATGAAAGATTATGTGCGACAGTTTTGTAGACAAGGTGCCCAACCTAGCAGAGATAGAAGGATACTCATCGAGGATGTTAGTGATTTACAGCTAAGGACGATCCTTTTTACCATTTCCATATTGGCTAGCAGTGCAACACTTCATTTGGCTAACAAATCATACATGTAGTATGCTTTAGAATGTTTAGAGCCAAAGGTGTTCAACTAGTGTGGGGGTGTCTTTTCATCTGTGAAAGAGCAATTGACCAAGGTGAAAAAAGGAAAGATCAATAATTTCAGCTATGGATCGATCGTGATTTCTTTTGCCTTGGAGAGAATTCCTCTCCTGCAGCCACAACTTATTTCATTGGGTGTATCTGGACTGAGAGACCCGTGGATGAAGAGGTGTACAGATCTTATGGCTAGGCATGGCACCCATTCTTCGATCATATTTACCCCTACATTCTTTGAATGGTTCAATTGACAGGAGATGACTTTCGCTGAATATCCATATTCAGGAATGGATTTTCGTGGCGATCCAGAGTTACCACTACCAGTTGGAGCAATGTGGGCTATTATTACTAAATTGTTTGACCAAGTGTTTTTAGTTTTTAAATTTTTTGCATTTTTTGTGTTTTTGATTAATTCCAAGACTAAACAAAATCAATTTTTTATGCATACAGATGTTGGACCTGTTCAACCTATGGGGGACCTACACGATGTAGCTAGAGTAGCACAAAGACCTATATGGAGAGGGGTTCTCCGAGACTTGGATTTGGTCGAGACATTGGCTGAATTTCAAAATCACATAAATGGATTAACCCTGGGTATTCCGAATGTCTAGATCGAGGAGCTACATATGTGACAGCAGCGCCACACCATCGGTGTACTGGTTCGTTGGAGGAGACTCTTGCATATGATAGCATAGGTAGTGACCTGCTATCATGAGCACCACTAGTCTACCTAGATGCTTTTTATGCATACATTTTAGTTTTGGGTCAGATGACCAATTTTTGTCTTGCACAAAAACTATTTGTAAAAACTTTTTACAATTATCTATTCTAATTTCAGGGTTTTATTATGGTTGAGCGATGCAATCCTATTCAACTGATGATGTTAAGTGAAATATTTACTTTACATATGTTGAAAATGTCTATTTAACACATAATTTTCTAGAGAATCAGTTAATGTGTTTAGATTTCTAGAAATATGTTGATATTGAATAAACTCAAAATACCTTTCTAGAATACAAACTCTAAGGAACATACGATGAATTACCAAGTTTCGGATGGTATAAACTCCAGTAAGTTGTAGTACAATGAGCTGTGAGTCCATCCTAATGATGATTCAGCGAATGCCAAGTGAAATGGCATTAGAGAGAAGTTCAATCAACGTGATATACTCAACGATATTGCTTGTCGATTGACCAATGCAAATCCCTCTAAAACTCATTAACTTGCGAATTGGAGAAAAAATATCCCATGCTGCAGAAGACAGGTTCTACATACTACGACTAGCACCATCAGCATAACCAACAAATGGTTTCGAAAATTTTGACATCTACAACAAATGCAAAGTGGATTACTTAACCAAATAAAAACCCTAAAAGAAACACACTCACACATGCAATCCAAGCATATTTACATGAGTTTTACCGTACTTAATTAAGCATAGTAATGTTTTAGATACAACCCATTTCTGGGCTTAGATAACAGAATTATATCATAATCTACTAACTCGTAGGCACCTTTCGTCAAAATGTGTTTAACAATATAAGGGCCCATCCAAAGCGGTTCAAATTTTCTTGCTCCAATTTTATCAAACTCCTAATCGTAAAGCGAGACCAGGTCACCCTCTGAGAAGACACGAGGCTTGACATTTTGATCATATTGCGCCTTTACCCATTTCTTGTGTGCTTCATTAGCCAATGCAACATCACGACGAGTTTCATCCAGATGGATTAACTCCAAGAAACGTGGTTCTTTTGCAGAAGTATCGGTTAGCAGGTCAACTGTGAGTTTAAGTGACAAAATTTGACATTGAATTGGCAAGACTGCTTCCAAACCATACACCAATAGAAAGAGTATGAATCCAATAGCATTTCCCACTGAGGTCCAATATGCCCACAAAGCTGAGTACAAGATTAAATGCCAATTTCGTTTATGAACTCCAATCATTTGTTGCAACATGCGCTTAATGACCTTGTTGATGGCCTCAACTTGTCCATTATCTTGCGGATAATATGGAGTAGAACTATCATGTGACAATCCTAATTTGGTAGTCAACTCAACCATCATGTGATTGTGAAAATGCAACCCATGATCTGTAACTATGGCCTGTGGTACACCAAAGTTGGCAACAAAGTGGTTGAAGAAAAATAATGCAATCGTTTTGTCGTTGTTGTTTAATGTAGGCACCGCCTCGACCCATTTGGTAAAATAGTCAACGGTGACTATAATATACCCATGCCCCCAATCGAGGTGGGGTTACATGTCATAAAATCAATGCCCCATTTAGCGAAAGGTCCAATAACAACTATTGGATGCAAAGGTGCAGCTAGTAATCTAGCTTTCCAATCAAATATTTGACATGCATGACAACTTCTGACGGTAATTATGCAATATTTGAATATAGTTGGTCAAAAGTAACCAGCACGGAGAATTCTCTATGCTATTGCATATCCAAATAAATTTCCACCACAAGCACCTGAATGGCATTCATTCAAATCTTTCTTGGCCTCCTCATGAGTGAGGCACCTTCATAAAATCATTTCGATACCACGGCGATAAAGCATGTTACCAACAATCAGATAATTTTTGGCTTGGTATTGGATACGTCGTTGTTGAGAGTGAGAGGTATCGGTCCGAAAAGCTTGGGTCTGGAGATCAATCAGTATATCTCCATACCAAGGACTACTTGACAAAATTAGAAACAGAGACTCATCCAAGATTGATGTTTTTGATGTTGAATCATTGGAAGATGAGGGAAGGTCTGAAAGTAGTTCGAAAAATACAAGATATTTCTTTGATTTAGATTTAATGAATTCCAAATCAAATTCTTGTAATATAACTATCCACTTTGAATATTCCCCCCCAGCAATTAATGTGACAAAATGTGTGTCATAGGGTTGCAATCAGAGATTATTGTAGTTTTACGCAGGAGAATATAGTGATGAAACCTCTGCACGGATTGAATGGCAGCCAAAGCTAACTTTTCAGCATAAGAATATTTTCTTTATGTATCCTTGAGATTATGACTCAAATAATATACTGGATGTTCTATTCCATATTCTTCTTGGACTAAAACCATTCCGATGGATGTATTTGTAGTGGCGAGATACAGGTAATAGTCTTGTTGATAGTTTGGGGCATACATTAATGATTCTCTAATTAGGGAATCTTTAAGAGCACTAAAGGAAGCTTGCACAACCTAATCCCAATGGAAGGGTACCTCTTTCTTCAACAGACATGTAAAGCCTTTAGCCATTTTAGCATAATTTGGAATGAACCTCGTCAGGAAGTTTGACTTCCCTTGAAGTTTTTGTAATTCTAATAAATTCAAAGGTGGAGGCATGTCAAGCAATCCATTAAACTTATTTGGATCAAGTTGAATTCCATCTTTTGAGACCATGAATCCAAGCAATCAACCAGAGCCAACAGAAAACACACACTTGTGTGGATTGAGCCTTATTTTGTAGTGTCGGCACTGCAAGAATATTGCTCTAAGATGCTGCGGGTTATCAGTCCGCTTTCGTGAATGAGCAGGCAATTCATCAAGATATGGTTGTACAATGTTCTTAATGTCATGGAAGGCATAGTTCATTGCCCTTTGAAATGTAGCCCCTGCATTCTTCAATCCAAAAGGTAACTTTCTATATGCGAATGTGCCCCAGGGACAAATAAATGCAATTTTTGACTGATCCTCTGGGTGGATATTGATTTGATTGTAGTGGGAAAATCCATCCATAAATGAAAAGATTTCACATCCGACACATTTGTCAATAATCTGGTCGATAAAGGGTGTAGGATAATTGTCTTTTGGACATGCTTAATTTACATCTCGATAATCGACACACACTCGAATTTTTCCTTGTTTTTTCATCAGGGGAACAATGTTTGATACCTAATCGGTAAGAGGTACAGGGTAAATGAAGCCAACATGCAAAAGTTTTTCAACGTCTGTCTTAATGGCAACAACTTTCTTTGGATGTACCGATTGAAGCCGTTGACATACTGGTTTGACATCAGGGTACATTTTGATTTGATGTTCAACAATGCTTGAATCGATGCCTCGCATCTCCTCGTAATACCATGCAATTATATCTCTAAATTCATGAAACAGAGCACGGTAAATATCGAGTTCCAAAGGAGAACAAGATTTTCCGAAATGAATGTTTTCTACAATGTTAGGCTTGGTCAAAATGTCGATGACACGAACATGAGGGCCTAGTTAAAATCTAAATGGACAATTCTGTTAGACTACATGCCTATGGTGGTTCGTCTGCTCAATGGATGGTATAACTTCCACTTTTTCTGCCAAGAAGACCTCATAAAACTTAAATCCATTCCATGGGTTAATGGGCAAAGTTTACTAGCCTTACATTCCTGGTACATAGGTTTTAACCCACTAAAGGAGACTCCTCATAACAAGCTTATGTGGGTTAAGCCTCCCGGCCTCCCCATTGAATTCTAGTTGAAGCGTGTCTTCACTAATATTGGTAATGCAATTGGAAAGTTCATGTATGTTGATCCTCGATGTCTCGGGGCTCCTGAAAAAAGGGTTGCATGGATTCTCATTGGAAAGGAATACAGAGGAGGTTTTCCGGACCACATTTCACTCAGCTAGAGTGATACTAAATTGATACAATGACTGGACTTCTGGGGCGTTCCATTCCGTTTTCTTAATTTCCATCACACTAGGCATTTACTGGCCCATTGCCCTTGGTGTTGGGGATCCAGACCTATGGCAACCCGACGTCCTCCGAATGGATACTGAAAATAATCCAAACGTGTTCCTGCTACTACTTCATCTCATGGGGGGTTCGAGACACCAGCACTCGGCACTAACTCTCCACAGAATGTAGATATTGCTTTGCTCACTGCTTATTGTCAACCGTTCAATCAATATAATGCAAATCCATTAGAATCTTCCCCCATCCCCATTTTATCCTCCTCATTACATTTCGAAGAGTTGAATCTCCCTTCCATTGATGCCACATCACACCCGACTGCTCCTCACATACCCCCCCCCCGCTCGTGACTGTCTATCACCCCTGCCAGCTGCTCCGCCACATCCGACGTTATGAGATCCACTCTCCTTCACCCACATTATGTATGTCCCGTCAAAGACACCCCCTATACTCTTGTATTGCCTCATTCACCCCTATACTCTCCCACGAACTCTGTGGACGGTGACCTGGACTTCCTCCTCCATAGGAAAAATTTGGACCTCCGGTCACTCACTAATCATAAACCTGCTGGTCCCTCCTCTCCACACATCATCCCTACATCTTCCATCAACATCACCGTCCATCGCAAAAATCCCCGAGACAGCAAGCACTTTCATGGACGTCCATGTCCCCTTCCATCTTTCAGTCCTGTTGATACTCATCACCTTATAGATGTTCCCATTGTTGATTCTATCTCTACTTGGTCCCTTGGAGCATGGAATCCTGCTCAAGTCCAAACATGACCTTTTTTCTTTCTCTCAGTATGAGGGGACTAGGGGCTGCCCCTAAATTTCTGGCCCTACAAGAACTCTTCTCCTCCCTCCACCCCTACATTATTCTTCTACAAGAAAATATGCATGTTGCTCCCCAGGTGATTGACTACTTTCAGAAAATGCTTTCGGACTTGCACATGGTTGCAACAGATGCACACAGACACTCGGGCGACCTGATCACTATCTAGGATCCTCAATGGGTCAACGTCAGGGAATTCTCCTATTTTGTTGGGATTCTCCTTGTTGGTCACATTTGTGTCCTCTTGGTCTGAATTCATATACTCAATGTGTATGCTCCTTACCGTGATCGGTATTACTTTTAGCAACATCTAGTTGACACGGAGTTACTTGACCTTTCTTCACTGGTCATTGCAGGAGATCTAAATTTCACTATCAGTTCGCGTGAGAACTAGGGTTGCACCAGAAGGGCCGATGTCATGGCGGACCAGTTTAAAGGTCTAATCCTTGAACACAATTTGGTGGATATATGTTCCTCCACTATTATTCCTATTTCGAATAGCGGACGGTCGAGCGTGGGTTACATTGCTAGGCGACTTGATCACTTTCTTCTACATGAACATATCATCGAGCGGCTAGGGATGGTTTCATTTGAAATTATCAGTTGCCACATATTTTACCATCGGCCTATTTCTCTCCATTGGCGACGAGATGAGTCCCGTGGTGGCTTGCCCTTACCAGATTTGACTGAAGGATCCGGCATATATTGATCTTGTAAATGATGTTTGGCGCAGAGATATGATATGACACCCCTCCGATATGTGGTACTTTCTGGATAAGCTGGGGGTCCTCTGAAAGGAGACAAAGCAGTGGGAGATAAGGAATAAGAGGCTTTTGAACAGATATCTTGCGGCTATTACAAAGGAACTATTAGATCCCTATACTACTAGTGTAACCACTTATTATTATTAGTACAACCCCCTTATTATATTGTTGTGCCCATGTCGTCGCCATATTGTTATTATTGTGCCCCATAGAATCCCACTATTTTTATTATTTTTCCCTTACATTATTATTGTTATGTCGGCTCTAATTATATTATGACCCCTTAGACTCCTATACGTAGAAAGGATGTCTTGTCATTTGTATCATCGAAGAATTGTTCATTTGTGTAATGTAAAGGAGGTTTCCCCCTCGAAGAGGCTCATTTTGAAGGCGTTTATCTATCTTTTCTATTTTTTTGTGAGCTGGTTTCATAACATTTGGTATCAGAGCTTTGGATTCTAGGGTGTCACTACTCCAAACAGGTCATCATGGAATTTTCGCTATAACTATTTCGCCACAAAGTTTCAGAAGCTAAAAAAAAAAACTCATCTGAGAAGAAATCACTTTGAACCTTAGGTCCGAATTTCAGATCTTGTCTCACTGTATTTTCGGAGATATAATCTCAAGAAGTTAGGGTTTTACAGACTCCCGAATTACGTTCTAAACAGGTGACCTTGGCAAAATCGTCATAACTTTCTCCCCAAGAATCAGATTGAAATTTCGTAAGAAGTTGTAGAAAGAGTACGGACTTTAGTTTTCTGTGTATATTTTTCAGATCCTAAGGTTGAAATAGTGACATGTGGAACTTTGTACAAGTGCACTCTACTGAACCAGTTTATCAGGTCATCGTGGGAGATTTGACATAAATATTCCTTGCAGGATCCAATCTTGGTCAGACTTGTAGGGTTAGAAAGAGAACGCAGAGGGATACTGTAGGACACAATTTCAGAACTTGGAGATCCGAAATTACACAGTCACATTAGTTTCAAGACCAAGCTCCTAAAATCAAGAAAAGGTGATATCAGGACGTTTGATGGCAAGGATTTGGTAAATTGGATACTACAGATGGAGCGATATTTTGATCTACATGAGGTGAAACTATTACAAATGGTACTTATTTCATCTTCATATTTAGAACCAGATCAATTTTTATGGTATAAATGGATTTGTTCTCGTAAACCACTTGTTACGTGGTCAATTTTCATGGAGGAAATGATAACACATTATTAGGATACAAAGAGCAACACCTTCTTTAGCCAATTGATAAATCTCAAACAAAAGTGCTCAATGTTAGAGCACATTGAGGACTTTCAACAATTGAATATAAGGGAAAATGATATTCCAGAGAAGCAGAGGATTGATGTCTCCATAGAGACTTTAAAGGATAACATTCAACATGAGGTTCATCTTTGCGAATCTAATTCATTGGAGAAGATATTCAAGTTGGCAAGAAAAGTGGAAAGAAAATTTATGGAACCAAGGAAGTCTAACCCTCACAACTATAAAGATGGAAGTGTTGTTTCTCCTAACCTTCCACAACCTCCAAGGTTGACACCACAACAATGGGAAGAAAAAAGAGCAAAAGGGCTTTGTTACAATTGTGATAACAAATTCATTAAAGGTCATAAGTGTGCTGAGAAGAAATTATTTTTCATAGATTGTGAAGAGGAGGAAGAAAAGGATCAAGAAACATTAAAAGAAGAGGATATACACCAGGAACCAACCCCCGAGCAAGATGAAATGAATCCGACCATATCTTGTAAAGCATTGGAAAGAATTACCACTCCTCAAACTCTCAAGACAGAAGGACATATTAGGAAGAAAAAGGTTCAAGAAGTGAAATATCACATCGAGAAAGAAGAAATGAATCCAACCATATCCTGTAATGCATTGGCAAGAATTACCACTCCTCAAACTATCAATATAGAAGGACATATCAAGAAGAAAAAATTTAAAGAAGTGAAACATCACATTGAGCATCAAGAAATATATCCGACCATATATTGTAATGCATTGGAAGAAATTACCACTCCTCAAACTCTCAAGATAGAAGGACATATCAAGAAGAAAAAGATTCAAGAAGTGAAAGATCACATCTAGCATCAACAACAAGTTCTCCAACTTTTAAAGGATAACGCCACTTTGGTGCAGAATCGAATGAAACAACATGTAGATAAAAATCACAGTGAAAGAAGTTTTGAGGTAGGTGATTGAGTATTTTTACGGGTACATCTCAAGAAAGTTATTTATGAGAAGGAAATGTTGGCAATACTACATGCACTTAAGAAATGATGACCTTACCTAATGGGAAGACACTTCAAGGTAAGAATGGATCATGAAAGTATTAAATATTTTTTAGAACAAAGATTATATTTAGAAGAACATAAAAAATGGGTCACAAATATGTTGGGTTATGACTTTGAAATCATCTACAAAAAAGGGAAGCAAAATGTTGTTGCAGATGTACTCTCAAGAAATGATGAGGATGTGGAAGCATTGTTTTATGCTATTTCTATTATCCAACCAGATTGGATAAACGAAGCAAGGGATGAATGGAAGAAGGACGAAGAAGTGTGGCCACTCATTCAAAAGTTACAGAAGATCCTAGTTCAAACAATATTGCCAGAACTTGACGAGGAAGGAAAAATCATATTGGAACCTGGAGCATTCACAGAAACAAGAACCCGACAGCTGCGAAATCAATCAATTTCAGAGTATCTCATCCAGTGGAAGAACTTACCCGCTGAAAATACCACATGGGAGGACAACAATTTTATACATAAGCATCAAGAACTACTCAAGCGTTGAGGACAACACTTTTTGAAACAGAGGGGCATGTTAGGTCCCTATACTACTAGTGTAACCCGTTATTGTTATTAGTACAACCCCCTTATTATATTTTTGTGCCCATGCAGTCCACATATTGTTATTATTGTGCCCCATAGAAGCCCACTATTGTTATTATTTTTCCCTTACATTATTATTGTTATGACGGCTCTGATTATATTATGACCCCTTAGACTCCTATATATAGAAATGAGGTCTTGTCATTTGTATCATCCAAGAATTGTTCATTTTTGTAATGTAAAGGAGGTTGCCCCCTCGAAGAGGCTTATTTATAAGGTGTTGATCTATCTTTTCTATATTTTTGTGAGCTAGTTTCATAACATTTGGTATGAGAGTTTTGGATTCTAGGGTTTCTCTGCTCCAAACATGTCATCGTCACATTTTTGCTATAACGTTTTTTCTGCAACGTTTCAGAAGCTAAAAAAAACCCATTTATAAGGAGGTTTCCCCCTGGAGATCCGCCCCCACTTATCTGGACACTCTCCCCTAGATTACATTCGAAGACACATTCATGCATTGGAATCACAAATACAGGTACTGCTACATATCAAGGAGACTACATCAAGATTAAAGAGCAGAGAAATTTGGATCTAGGAAGATGACTGAAACACAAATTCTTCCACAGATATGCTAATTACAGGCGTCGAACAAACTCTATATGGGATATTTATGATATAAATGGAAACAAATTCCATAAACAAAAAGCTATTAGTTGGGCTGTCATCTCGCATTTTCAACAAGCTTACTTCCAAAGAACACTGGACTACCCAGAGGATCAAATTTGGGGGATTCAACAGTACCCCATCATGTTCGACGATGATGAAAATCGAGTCCTCTTCAAATCTGTCTCGGCAACGAAAATATTGGAGGTCCTAAAATATTTCAAAGGCGACAAGAGCCTCGGTCCTAACGGTTGGACCGTCGAACTGTTCACTCATTTTTTCGATCTCTTTCAATCTGATCTGGTAAACTTGGTTGAAGAATCTCGGGTACATGGATATGTTCATCCCCTCTTAAACTCCACCTATATTGCATTGATTCCGAAGAAGCCACTTTCTCATACCTTCTTGGACTTCTGCCCCATATCACTCTACAATCTTGTATATAAAATTATCTCAAAGACCATTGCAAACCGTATGCGACTCACCCTCTCCTCATCCATCTCTCCCTAGCATTCGGTTTTCTTAAAAATCGATAGATACATGATGTTGTTGCAATCGCACAGGAATGTCTACATTCTATTCACACTAAGAAATTAAGTGTTGCAATCATGAAGGTGGACCTTAAAAAAGCCTTTGACTGTCTGGATTGGGGTTATTTGCGATTGGTCCTCCACAAGGTGGGTATACAATCCTGTGCTACTAAGTGGATCATGGCATGCGTATCAAATGTTCAATTCGCGGTGATTATAAATGGATACCTGACGACATACTTCAAGGTTGGGTGAGGTCTTTGATAGGGTTGTTCTCTTTCACCCCTCCTTTTTATTCTGGCATTGGATGGACTGAGCCTACACATTTCAAATGCTGCTGTTGAAGGTCATTTTCAGCCACTCCACATCAGCAGAAATATACAGATCTCCCGCAGCTTCTTTGTTGACGACGTGCTCATCATTGGGATCCTCAACAGGTTTGCTTGGCTACATATTTTCCATATTTTCACTAAATTCGGGAATGAAATTGGTCTTATAATGAATCAAAGTAAATCCTCTATTGTTAATGATCATTGCAATATGGATATTACTGACTACATTTCAAGTTTGTTTGGGATTGCTTTCGAGCATATGTCTAGAGGTATGAAATATATTGGCTTCCATATTAAGCCATGTATTTACAGGTTCCTAAACTGGTAGTGGCTTGTTGACCGATTCTATCGGAAAATTTCGAGTTGGGAATTTAGATGCCTTTCTATGGGAGGCCATTTCACTCTAACCTAGGCTGTGATAACTCAGATGGGTGTGTACTAGGCACACTTATTCCATCTACTCATCACTTTCATCAAAAAATTAAATGGGATCATTGCAAATTTCATCTGGTCTGGAATGCGGCAGAAGCATAAATATCATCTTACCAAACTTGATCATATCTCCATGCCGAAGTGGCTAGGAGGTTGGGGTATATTGCAATTGAAGAGATTTGGCTATGATATGTTTCTCAAATATTTATGGTGAGGGATCTTTGGAGATGGCACCTGGAGTTCTATCATAAAACATAAATACCTAAAGAACGTCAACTTTATGGTTTGGATGCATAGGGGATGTATTGGCTGCAACAACGGCTCTGTTGTTTGGTGCATCTTTACGAAGATATGTCATTATTTTCTATCACTTCTCTCATGGAAAATGGGTACTAGACACCACATTGTTATTGGATAGGATTGCATCTGGGGCCTTGATGATATTGACAAAATCTCGGATCCCCTCCTACATGGTCTTAACAACAATGGCATATACTTCTGGCAACAAGTCATTTCGACTTGGCATAACAGTTGCCCAATTTGGAAATGCTCTGCAGAGTTGTGACTGTTTGGACAGAAGGCAGAGGATTGGGAAAAGATCTGCACACAACTATAACTGACCGGAATTTGCAGAGATGCAAAAAAGAGATTCGATTGTATGGAGGGGAAAAATGAAGGGCAAAAACATCATGGTGGCGGAAGCATATCACCAACTCCACTGTTGGGACGTCTTACATCCTAAGAAATTGGTCTGGTCCTAGGATTTTCATTCTTTTTGGGAGTGCGGAAGAAGATAAATGGAATATGTTCATTATGTGTCCTATTGTTTCTAAAATCTGGCAAAATTTGGCTGCCATATATGGTCTCCAACTCCCACAGTTCACTTGCATGTCTGACTGCCTTGAATGGTGGAGTCAGCAGCACATTACCTAGCGCTATATTCCTCCTATTTTCCTTTGGGAGATCTGGAGATGGAGGAACAACATTATCTTCAACAACTACAAAGAAAACAATGCATTGGTGGCAGAAAGAATCAGAAGCACACTCTCATCTGAACTACAAATGGGCATGAACACTAAAAAGTCTAAAAAAACAAAAACAGGCCCAGAGATCATATACCCTGCAGGGTTTTTTGACGGTGCATCACAAAGCAGCACATGTGGATGCGGTTTCTTGATCCTATTTTCACCTGAGAAGGCATATCATGTTCACTGGGGTGTGGGTAAAGGCACTAATACAAGGGAAGAGACAGTGGCATTATGGGGACTACTCCGGTTTGCTAATTTCCTAGATATTCCTACTATTCACATATTCGAAGACTCTAAGATCATCATTGATTATGTTCGTGGCCAGGCTACCATATACAAGCCCACACTTCAAGGTTGGTTACAACAAATCACATCACTCTGGATTTCACTCCATCACTCGATGATTCAATATATTAGCAAGGAATTCAATCTAGATATGGACAATCTCTACAAAAAAGGCATTCTCGAAAAACTAGATGGCTTACACGTTGAGATCAAGATGGGAAACACTTGGATGGAGACCGGGGTGTTGCCATTACTGGGATAAAACTACTCACCAAAACATATTTCTTCCTTTTTATTATCTGATGGACCTTCTCTGCCAATTTTTGTCTATTAGTAACTAGTTGCAACATTTCCGAATTCCATACATTGTCTATTATCAGCCATGCATGACTTTATATGGTACATTAGATCTTTCTGATATCTTCTATATATTATTGGCCATGATAGCTACATGTACTGGTTATAGGGATGAATATTTGTATGATTGCATGCTCATGGGAATGCACTTGTATGTAGCTGTTTTGGAAGCTTCATCATGAAGCAAATGTAATTTTTTAAATATAACGTTTTTTTCGTTCTGAAAAGAAAATAAATGATGTTAGAAAATGTTTGAATGAACTATAATATGCATTATGCTCCTAATACTAAACAACTTAACTAAAACAATTGCATTAATAGATATAGTTGATACACAAAAATAAAAATATATCAAACACATGCACAATGACATTATTATATAGGTTTGATATACACCAATAAACTTCAATAAATAAATAGAAATTTAATATTAATTTAAATATTAAATATATATATATATACTCACTAGTGGTGATAATATACTTGGAATGTTGTTCGTTATAGTTCATTTCATAATAATTTTTATTTAATTGACCGATCCTCTACGCTCGGCGGGTTGAATTAATTGAAATGAACCATTTCAATTGGGGGTGATGGTGATTTCATTTACCCGGGTGTTACATTTTATTTAGCCATAAATGCATTACATTTTATTTAGCAATAATTTTTATTTAATTGATCAATCGAGAAGAGCTCATAACGTGGTCGTTGAGGTCCTGTCATTCCTTCATAGTATAGTGTTGCGAGTTGTAGTTTTGTTTTTTTATAATGAATCTAAAGGGGACTGAGTTCAGGAAGGGAAGGCCTTCGGAAAGGATATCCCAACACAAAAACGGATGGGACGGATGGTGATTTGGTGTTGTTTCAATTGAAAAAATATAGATATTGTAACCCAATAAATTCAAATCTTAGACTTAAATTTGTAAAGGCTTTTATAACTCCAACGGATCGAAATATTAAACGAGTAATGTCAAAATCTATTGTAATTAACAAGGGAGGCTGCATGGCAGCTAGTCCCTGCCTCAGGGATTTTGCCTTTGGGATTTTGTTAAGGCCCCACTAAACCGTGCACTCTCTAGATATAAAAAAAATTAAAGAAATAAAGAAATAAAATCAGCCACGCGGGCCTATCCAGCGAACAAGGCCCACCGATCCATAAGCACCAATGATCTCTGATCAGGCAAAAAACATAATTGACAAATACGCCCTCTAATAATTGTGTATGCTCAGTAAGAAGTCGTTGGAGCTGTGCGTGCGATGCAAAGGGCCTATCCAGCTAACAAGGCCCACCGATCCATAAGCACCAATGATCTTTGATCAAGCAAAAAACATAATTGACAAATATGCCCTGTAATAATTGTGTATGCTCAATAAGAAGTCGCTGGAGCTGTGCGTGCGATGCAAAACCAATTCAGTCATTCAAATATGTTTCAATTGTTTAAGCTGAGCATGAGGAAAATACAGTCAATGCGTAACTAGAATTGGGCGTAGCTCTTAGTAATTACAAATATGCAGTTTTACTGAATTTCATCTTCAGTAAAAACTGTGGAACTAGAATAGAAACTTTTTTACGTTCAGCTGGGAACTATCAATTAAGAGGTACCAAACATTACAGGCGTAGATTTATTGACTGTTATCCGAAATGCATTTTAACAAATAAAATGCTAATGCATTTTACATGAAAGATATTTGTTACTTGGTGTGTATTATTGTCACATATAAGGAAATAATAGATATATATAACATAATCTTTTCATTGACTAGCGATTCTATGTTGCCCATTCTTTTGTTTCTTGAATCGAAATTGAAACAAAATCACAATTGAAAGCAATAGTTTACTATTTGAGTATAGGTAGTAATTTTGGTTCCGTCAACTCCTTATGGATTTATATCACGGATCAATACTTTTGCTTGGTCAATTGGCGCATTCACTGGTGCAGTGATAAGAGCACATGTTTATAGTGGGCTTACAACAACTACAAGTGGTGGCTCCATCACAGGTGTAAACAACCCGCTTAGCCCGCCAATGTGAGTCTTCCACGATAACGGATTACACATCGTATGCAAGACGTTGAACCGACGGCCTAGCAGGATCACATGAAAGGTACTGAAAATGAAATGTGGCATGCTCATAGAAAATGAAAATGAAACATGTTGCATGAAAATGAAACCTGTCTTCATGTTTCTGAAGAATACAACCATGTGGTAAGAGAAAATAAACACCGTAAAAACACCATCTTATCAAAATCGCAACTGCAGCAACAATGGTTGTTTCAGCTTGTCTGCCCTGACATTTTTGTGTCTGGATTTCCTGCATTACCAGGATTATTTAGTCGTTTTGTTTGTAGCATTCTCTGTATTAAGTCCGAGTTATTACACAGATGTTGATGCAAATGTCAGGGATTTTGGGAATAGAAGGCCTGCTTTTGTGAAAGTCGGTGCTCTTTTTGGATTTAATTCTACAATTGGAAGAGTGGCAAAGATGGCTATAGAATTGACGGTGAATGATGTGAACAGCAACGAGAATTTGTTGGACGAGACAAAACTGGTGCTTATTACAGTGGATTCTAGCTACAATGCCTTCGTCGGAACTGTGGAAGGTTCACAACTGAACTTTAGTTTGCTGATTTTGATTACTTTGTATTACACGAAAGCTAGTTTTATTTTGATAACTTTGGATACTGCCGCTTCTTATCTATGGTCCATTCTAGCTGTAATGCCTTCCCACTGTGGAAGGTTCACAACTAAACTTTATTTTGCTGACCTTAATTACTTTATATTTACACGAAAGATTAGTTTTTTGTCAAGAACTTTCGATTCTTCTGCTTCTTATTTCTGAATGAATGGTAAAAAATATCAATATACTAGGCAAGATGTGAGATGTACCATTTCAAAAATTTACCTTCGCTAAACTGACCAGAAGTTTTAGTTTTTGAGAGCCGGACACAAGCTGTTCTCAAATTTTTAGTATTTGGGGATTCCTAAAATTAGGGTTTTGAAACAGAAAACATTCCAGAAATAGATCCTAAGAGGATAAGCTATACACAGAAAGCATTTTGGAAATGAATCCTAAAAGATTTGAGAGCCCTATGAGTGATGGGTGTTGGATCTATAACGATACAATAACTCTGCCCTTTACAATTTTTACAAACTGGTCTGGCTTTTTAATATCCTTCGGGCTCTTAGTATGGCACGAACTTATTCCTTGTTAAGTACCAACATTGTGAATCTCCTGCCAAGAGACCACATAGGGATAAATTAGTCAAAATAAAGAAAAACGGAACAGGTAAAAGCAAATCCACTTCTAGAATTTATTAATAGAGAAGTGATTTCCAGTAACAATGAAATCCTCAAGATAGAACGGTATCACTAGGTAAACGAGAATAGGAGAAAGCATGCCAATTGAGGCATTAAACAAAATATTAGGGAAAAAAAATCCAATTATGAAACTTCTTCATGAGTAAAGTCTCATACAACACTAGCTAACATCTATTTTTCGAATCTGAATTTTTTTTAACAATGCCAATCTTCATGATGCAGTGATATTTTTTCATATTTTTTCAAATTCAGACAGATTTAGTAAACTTTGTAAACTAGGTTTATTGAACCAATTTTGTAAACTTTGTTGTATCGCTACACTCCAAATGCGGATTTTAATATGAAATATATTTGCGCATTTTAATATGAAATATATTTCTTGTTACAGTAGTTGCATGAATTCTATGCCTGTACTATATACACAGAGCAAGTCCAGGAGCAGGAATTCAAGAAACCAACTCTGTCTCCCTTTTACTTTGAGGGAAAAGCAGCAAGAGCAAGTCCAGGAGCAGGAATTGAAGAAACTGACTCTGTTTGCACGCAATCTAAATAATGGCACCAGGTAACTAGTAATGAATCGCACTACTTGTAACCCTTACTTTGTATTGCAATCAGAACATTTTCTAAATTTAAAAAGAAAGAATTATATACCCAATAAAGCCTGTGGAGATTACCTTGATGTCACCGCAAATTTTCATGAAATGACGTCAACCTGACTGATCTGCGCCCTCTGCATAGAAATCCCGCCATCGAGCAATGATACTGCTATCATGAAGAGCTACAACAAGAGTTTCTAAGGCTTGATACCCTTAAGGCTAATAAGAAGAGATGGAGAGGGAGACAGTTTTCTGCCCCAATTGCACAAAGAGACTAGTAAATGATCTAGTGAATGATGCAAGTGAGCTTATTTATTCCGTTAAAGGAAAAAGAGTGATAAAGCTCTCTGAATGAAAGACAGTCTCAAGATAGCCAAAATAGCCGAGACAGTCTCAGAGATAGCCGAGACAGTCTCAGAGATGGCCGACGAGAGGGAAGAGATCCTAAATAGACAACGATCCAGCACGCCCGCAAGCAAGGAGATTGCCAAGACCAGAGTTCCTGATTCAATTGATTCAATTGCCTGAAGCTTGGGCACCTGAAGAAGCCGCCCGATGCGTATCCACCTGAACACCTAAATAGGAACACGAAAAGTGAACATGAATAGGAAAAGTGCAGGTGGAAGCTAGGTTAAACTGGAACTACAGGTGGCGATGGAACCATAGGTGGCAATGCATGGTGTGCAGGTGGAAGTTATAAGACAGAGTAATGCATGGTGTGCAGGTGGCAGAGCCAAGTTATATGGCATAGCCAATTACTCAAACAAGTATAACCTATAACATAGCATTTAACACTAGAGACTAATGTTAGTATTAGTTTAGGCTGTGAACTTATACCATTAATAAAACAGTTTTAAAAACCAAATAATATATGGTTCATCTCTGTTAGCCTCGGGAAGAGGCCAAATAACACGGTGAAACCATATGCGATTAAAAACTTTGATTATAAGTGATGAGAAAGCTAACAAGAAGGTCAACAAGCAGCTCAATTAATGCTTAACATCGCGATATCGATTCCTATAGTCCCTGGCCATTGCCAGATGGCAGGTGTTATAGACATTTTTGGGCACTGCAACCCCAAGCATAAAATGTCCATAAACCAAGGGCTCCTAAGTCCCTAAAAGTGTTGTTCTAACCCCTAAAGGAACAAGGTCAACTGATTACAGCTTCTCCCAGAAGTTCTCCATGAAAAACTGCTCAGAACTGGTCAAAATAGGATAATTTCACCTGCTCCATAGGCAAAGTGCATTGCATCTCACCTAAGTACACTCTGTGGGTGCATTGCATTTCAAAAATCCCTTCTATGGGGTGCGATGGGCGAGAAGTGACAAATGGCAGTGTCAATCCACGACGTGGAGAGGCATGGAATCTTCCAAAAACTTCTCTTTTGACACTTGCCTCTCTGAATTCAACCAAGGATGAGTAAGAGATCATCGATCTCCAAGTGGAAGCAAGAACTATCAGAGGGAAGACACTAATCAAATCACAAGTTGACTCATCTCCCTTACAGATATCTATATATGGATCCCTCATCCCAGAGATCCAGAGGCTGGAATTTTGCATCTTGTAAGGAATTGTTGTTGGTTTCTTGAGGCAACATCATAGTATTAGGTGATCTAAGCTTTGCATGAGGTGGAGAAGGGCTTACCTATTGAGAGGATGATGTTGGGTCAGAACAACTAGTTGTAACTCTCTTGGCTCTTTCTTGATTATCAATAAAGCTATTCAAGTTTTCCTCCATACTCTTGTGTCGTTTATGTTTTATGCATTTGTATGGTCAATTTACATCTGATCCTAGATTGTTTATGATAATAGATCCATGTTCTTGTATAGTGTTATGCTACTTTGATTCTACAGGTACTCTGTGAAGCTGGGTGTACAAGGAAGCAAGTAGCAAAGGACTCTCAGAAGAGAGAGGAATCGAACTAGGAGACAAGCGCAAGACAGAGGTTGGTCTCCTTTATTCTTCTCTCATCTATCTTTCATAAAGGAAAATGAAAGTAGTTTTACTTTGTTTGTTTCTAAGGTAGCTACCACACCTTAGTAGGATTAGCAGTTCTGCATAGACACTTTTCCCTGTAACAAAATGGCGACTCCACTGGGGAGCGACTAGGTTGTTTGTTTATCTACATTTTTGTTTACTTTATAAACTTACAGACGGAGCCTGAAGTTGAGCCAGGTAGCTTTCGAACTGCATTTCCTATGCAAATGCCAAGTAGATAAATGCCACTTCAGTCAATCTCCGGGTTTTTTTTATGAATTAAACAACTGATTTACAAACTCTCTAATTGCCCTTGTGATGGCTCTAGTAACCTCCTTACATCTACCCCTGTTGTTGATTTACTGATTACCACTTGTGTTATAGACATTTTTGTGCCTTGCAGCATGAAACATGAAATGTCCATAATCTAAGGGATCCAAAGTCCCTAAACATGTTGTTCCTACCCCTAGAGGAACAAGGTCAGCAAACCACAGCACTAAATATCAGTTCTCCACCTGAAAACACTCAAAAACAAGGCAATTCTGGATCATGTCAACTGCTCCACTGAGCATCTGCGCTGAATGTCAACTGCTCCACTGTCTACCTGCGCTGAATGTCAACTGCAAAGAAGGCTACCTGCACTGGGCGAGTTGGGACATGTGGCACAGTCATTCCTCAAGGTGTCAATGCCCAGGAAGCTTCCAAAATGACACTTGGATCAGGGAATTCGACTGGTGATGAGTAAGAGGATCTAGATCTCCAAGTGGAAGCAAGAACCTCCAAGTGGACTCAAAAACTGAAGAATAACTGAAGTGGGAGAGGACACTAGTCAGCTTCATGCCAGCTTCAAGCTGACTCATCCTTTCTCCAAAACTCCTATATATAGAGCTCTCTCATGAGGTCTAAGGGGGCTGGACTCTTGTGAATGTAAGGAAGTGCTGTTGGTTTGAGTTTAGAACTATTGGGTGATTTGCTTTGAAGGAGGTGAAGAGGAGATTTCTTTCTGCTGGGAGGTGATGCTGGATTGGGCCTTTTATGGTTGTATCACTTCCTGAACTTTACTTCTTCCATTAATAAAGCATTTGAGGTTCTTCTATATGCATGTGTCTCAATGGTGTATTGTTATACTTGTGTATTTGATTTATCCTAATCCTTGAATCAGTTATGAATGTATGCTTCTTGTAGTTTCCCTCTCTTGCCATTTTGCAGGATCTTGTGTAGCTGGGCCAGTGAAAGAGCAAGGAGCTGGGAGCAAGCAGCAAGGAGAGAAGATTGGATCAACCATTAGCGAAAGACATCGGTTAGTGGATCTCTTTCTCCCCTATTTTACTTTCATAAAGAAGAAATCTTAGATAGCTTTGCTTCGATTGTTGCTGAGGTACTATCACCCTTAGAGTGGGATAGGGTCATTCCGTATTGGATACTTTTCCCAACAACAAATTGGCGACTCCGCTGGGGATCGTATCTTGTTGGTTGTTTGTGTTTTTGCTATTCATTTCATAAACACAGGGAGTACCGAATCGAACTGCATTTGTGTCTTTCAAATGCAAAGTAGAGGGCAGCTACTCTAGCTCAGTTTCTGGGCATGTTTATGATTTGAAGAGCTGATCCACAAGGACTCTGAACAGCTCTTAGTGATAGCTTTTCATCCTCCCAATTACCCTTTAGTGTGTACTTGATTGATAGCTTTTGATTTGGCCAAAAACTGTGAATTTTTGAGCAATCTGTAACCCGGAAACCAAGAGAAACGAGAGTTTCTCTGTTCATTGCAGGCACTGTGAAGGCAGTCTGCATTTCATCGCAGGTCCCGAAGGGACTACTTGCGCTGAATGTCAAACTGACAGTGTACTACCTGCGCTGAACCAGTTTTGCCTTGTGCAACTGGGGTTCCCTGCTGTTTATTGCCCTATTTTCATCCTTGTTTTTGTAGCCTGTTATCAGTCAATGTGCCTATCTGAAACCAACTTTCCTTATCACTATTCCGCCTCGGTTGTATAAAGAAACTGTATTTGTTCTTTGTGTATTTCTTATATCATTTGCAGTTTCCCATAACGAAAGTGAACTAGTCTTGCTGTGGCCTCTTAGATCTAGACCTGTGATAAGTGTCGTTTTGATCTTAAGAGTTAGTTTGTTTGCTGTTCATAGCTGATTGAGCTTTTGCTTTCGTCATATGGTTTGAATTTATGTATTTCTAGTGTCGAAACAAGTAAATCTTAAGGTGTCTTTTGATTTTGGACAAAGCTTGTTTGCTTTCACTTGAAATTGAATTCAAAGTTATACAACAGCTTTCTTTTTGTAGTACATCAACATTAAGAAAGAGAAAAGAAATACCTGCATTGTGCATGTGCATTTTGACAGCTTGCATGTTGATTTAGGAAAAAGTGCATTAGTGTGTGCTCTATGATCTGTGTGAAAAGATGATGTCTTTCTTTTCCCTCAGTAGTTAAGATTTTTAAAGTTGAAAGATTGAAAAGCTTGCTTATCATCTTAGACTGCATTTAGGAAGTTGTATTATACATCTCGTGGTGATCCATAAAGGCAAACTGCTAAACAAGATCAACTTAAAATGAATTGAATTTACATAACAACACTTTGAAACATAACGCAAACACATAGAGGTCTAAGGTAGAGACGTGTTCCGGCGTCGTTAAACATGATATCTTAGCGTTGAGTGGTTGGGTGATTCCTCCACAGTGAAGCGATAAGTATCAATACGGACTTGTGCTCCCACGTACCGTCGCGTATATATTGGGAGACCCCTATAGGAACAAAGCCTTTATCCATAGGAAGCCGTGTCGGCCGCCCTACTGATCGCAATGCAGTGAACACAGCATTCACGAAGATCGACCACTCGTACCGTAAAACGTATTCTGTGGTTTTGCGAAAAGTTTGGCACACCCTCTGCCTAGAACTCCAGAGCAGTTTCTTTTGGCCTTTTTCAAACTCTATAACTGAAAAAGTCCATCCGAGCATTTGTCACTTCGGGCTCGTTAAAACATCGAAGGAGACTAGAGTCATCTTTAGCTTTTTCTCGACTCTTAAAAAGTGAAAAAGCAAGTTGTGTCTAAAGCGTCGTTATAAAATTTATTTTAAACGGAACATAATCACCTCCTATTCCTGCGTTGATCTGTAGATTGAGAACATGGGACACACTAACCAGGGAATTCCCTGTGATGGAAATCCCAGTCCTTTCTCCTCTTGGGGAGAAGTTGGTGTACCCCACATGGCCACATTGTCGCTTCCAGGACTGACAATTGGCCTGCCAATTTGGCTATTCTCAACCAATGTAGTTCAGAACACCATGGTTCCTGAACAGTCGAGTCAGTAGTTAGATGAGTCTAGAGCTGCCCACCAGCCTTCTACTTCCTATAACTCTTCCTCTGATCCTTCATCTTCGCAAGGTAGAGCCGGCAAAAGCCAAGCTCCCATGGAGAAGAAGGAGAAGAAGAAGAGAGAGAAGAAGAAGAAGGAGCCTAAGGCGACTGGGGGAAAGCAAAGGACATCTGACAAAAATCCACACACAGCACAGACCGGGCCTAAATCGCCATGTGTCATATGTAGAGGAGACCACTTCCATAGAGATTGTCCCTGTATTCCCCGGATACTAAGGGACTGGTCCCCTCGTTTGCACAATTCAGGAGCATCAACCTCTGATAGCCATGTTGAATGCTTACCATCAACCAGCGAAAGTGAAGGTTCAAGACAAAGAGGGGGAGCAAGATCCCCTTGCAGACTGTGTGAAGGCGATCACACCATCCACCATTGTCCCTTCTTAGACGAAGCGAAGAGAGTTTTGGAAGATCGTCCGGTTTCACCGTTGAGACTTCCTCCTAGATACAAAAAACTCATGCCAAATTCTTCGTTGGTTGAGAATACAGCTGGCCCGCTCAAGTGGTCAGCTGAAGCGTCAGTCATTGAAAATGAACCTACTGAATCCAGACCGGACGAAAGTCCAAAGGTCGAAACGGCAGTTGACCTGGTTCTTCCTTCAGAAGTTTCATCTTCAAATGACACCGTCACTGAAGATTCATCTTCAAATGACACCCTCACTGAAGAGAATAAGGATGACACCATCCACATTCTTTTCATCAACACAGACTCTGATGAGCATCAGGGCAATGCGCCCATTCCTTTATCGCAGGAAGGAACATCGTCAGGGTCATATCCGGCCGTGTATTCGGTCCCACCACCAAGCAACCTAGTTGTATCCTTTGATTGGAATCAACTAGGCAGACCCCGGTTGCCGGCCAGTATACCATTCAGAATTATCGTCCAAATATACAGAATGGTAATGGCTGGCACTATCATTGATGAAGGGGCATCTGTGAGTATCCTTTCCTCTATTGCTTGGAAAGCACTGGGTTCCCCGGCACTTTTACCTGAGATAAGAAATCTCTCGGGTTTCGATAAAGGAACCAGTCGACCATTAGGGATCCTCCCCAATGTGCCTGTAACATTGAAAGGGAAGACCGTTCAAATGAACGTGATGGTCGTTCAAGGACCCTTGGATTATAACCTACTCCTTGGACGAGACTATATATATTGCATGGGAGCAATAGTCTCCTCACTCTTTAGAGTAATGTGTTTTCCACACGAAGGAAGAATGGTCAAGCTCGTAGACCAACTTTCATTTCCGGGATCACGCATCGCAAATAGTCACATACCAACCCTGAATGGTCTATTCAATCAAGAAATGTCTCCACCCCCAGTCCTCCTTCCCGATGAGTGCGAGTGATTCGGAAAGATGGGACTGGAACCCAGGGGGCATGCATCCTGGTCTGCTTTGGGCAGAGAAAACCTTGGGTATAAGATAGAATTTCCGTGAGAGAATATGACTAGTCCGTACCCCGTCCGTGGATGGAAGAGGGGTTGTTCTGGAATAAGATTCTTTTGTCAAAGTTACGTGTTTGACAAAGGTCATTCACCCTTGTCTATTTCGGTAGACAGTGCCGAGGAAATGTTTTGTTTGAAAGATTAACGAAACAATCTTTGGGTAACCAGAAAGAGGCAAGCCTCCCTCAATAACACAAATGTTTTGTCTTTGAGTAGTGTTCTTCTCTTGTCGCAAGTAGCTGCTCTCTTGTCACAAGTAGCTGTTCTCTTGCCATCTTGCGAAAGATCTGTTAAACGTTGGGCTGATGAGAAGACAAGTACCGCGTAAGACCCGTTAAAAATAACGAGAAGACAAGTATCGTTAACATTAGACTGGCAAGACGACAAGTAGCTGTGAACACCCAAAGCAAAACAGAGGTGGGAAGGAGGAGGGGCAGCCTTGAAATTGTATTTTATACCTGGGGGCATGCAAACCTTTTGGAGTGCAAGCAAAGAGCGGTTATTTATCTGTTTTTTTGGATTAGTCATGTCCGAACTTGCATAAAGAAAGGATATGGAGTAAAGCTCAGTGAGATGAAACTCCTTAAAAAATAGAGATCTCACAGGAGACATTTCTTATCTTATGACTGGTATTCGAGTAGTTTTAGCATAAAGTTCATGCTCGTTAAAAAATAAACGCAAGATCCGAGCAGTTTTAACGCGGTCTTCATGCTCGTTAAAAAATAAATAAAAGCAGTGAGCAATGTTTCCCCCAGAGTTTAAGCTCATTTTTAAATAAAAAATGAACCTATCCCGGTAAATAACCGCTGTGATCGTAAATTTATCAGCCATAAAAGCCTTGGTCGTGTTTGCACCTGCCACCTCCACCGTCATTTGGCCGATCGTTCACCTCCATATGATTGTTTACCTATTTTGAGGAACAGCTGCGAAGAGTGATTTCACCTAGCCATCCTTGTGACACTGCCGTGATTGGAAAATTCCAACCTGTACCTGGAATCTGCTGCTATCCCTGTTTATCACTCGTTCCTCAAAAGACGAGTCTTCTTTGAGCTCTTTTCAATTGACTCGTAAAATATGAAAAGATTGCCGAGTTTTGGCCTTCCAGCTCGTTAAAAGGACCGGAAGAGCTATCCCTCCTCTAGATTTTAATCTTTTTGGACCTGAGGGATTATTGCACAAAAAGGTCGAGCGCTTGTTTTATTCGGCTCGTTAAAATTATCGAAAACTCATCCCTTCTGTATTGTTTTATACTTTTTCGGACTTAAGGGATTAGATGACGAAAAAGGAATTTTGGAGTTAACTTTCTGTACCTTTTCAGACTCTCTAAAAATGAAAAGGACCGAGTTTTCCTTGTCGTTAGACTCGTTAAAATGATTAAATAGTGACAAACTTGTCTTTAGACGAGAACGAGTTTCCCTATCGCTAGGCTCGTTAAAACATAGCGATGGGCTTGCCCGAAGGGCAGGTTATAGAACAAGCATATGTTATCCTCCTCAAGCTTGACAAAAATAAAGAGGTACTGGTCAGAAATGACTGGGGAAAAATTGGGAGAACCTCAAAGCTTTAATGGTAGCAAGTCGCTCTTGAACATGACACTTTTCCTCCGTATCACATCGGGTTGGGTTGTTTCATTCACCGGTCTCGTCACCATGGTCTCGCCAAACCATCCACATTTGGGGTAATGCTACCGATCCATCGCATCAGTGTCGTTATATGTTCAAGAGATGTTGTTCAGAAAAAGTCAACCGTGTCCCATCCACTGCCATACATTATCCTTCATCCACCCATGATCGCCACCCTGAATCATATGTCACAGATTGTTTTCACCTCCATTAAAATCATTAGCTCCGTTCCGTGTCACTGATGTGGGATTCATTAAGGCCCTCCTTTGATGGATCGCTTCTTGTCGACTTCAGCTCATTATCCAAGAAGTTGATCTAGGAACAACCCCCTCAGTACTTTGAAGCTTGCATGCCTCAATGGCAAGTTTCTCACTTCCGGCGACAGGTATACATCAATGACCTTCGACCAGAAGATTTTGCGTGGTGTTCGACGCCAAGTCCTTTATTCACACCACGTGAATTGTACTGCAGTACCTTGAGGGTCATTATCATTATCGTTGATTCCTCTCGCGCTTGTTAACGGTTTACATTATTGACCGGTAATCAAGCGATGTCTTTCCATGTTCGACTTCAGCGCAATGCTCACATGGATCGACTTGTACTTAGAGTGAAGATCGAACGAGTTTGAAGACCCCGGATCTAGTTTCATCCATCCGGGCTGCGATATATATTCAGGAAATATAAAGACATTTGATATGTACATCATTGCAGCAGATGATCATCCCACTCAAAGGATGATAATTTCAGCAGAGAATTATCAGTCTACTATCAGACGATCGTCTGTTCCATGTACCAAAATGAATTTATAAAGCTGAGCATGGGAATGCCCGTCTCAGCTAGATCATGAAAGCAGAATGAAAAATAATGTATTGTATTGTATTTTATTACAGGTCACCTCTCAGCGATTGAATGAACTTTGGATCCTCCTGATAAAGCATTTCGCCCGATAAACGACCTCATACTTTAGGGGGCAACTGTTATAGACATTTTTGTGCCTTGCAGCATGAAGCATGAAATGTCCATAATCTAAGGGATCCAAAGTCCCTAAACATGTTGTTCCTACCCCTAGAGGAACAAGGTCAGCAAACCACAACACTGAATATCAGTTCTCCACCTGAAAACACTCAAAAACAAGGCAATTCTGGATCATGTCAACTGCTCCACTGAGCATCTGCGCTGAATGTCAACTGCTCCACTATCTACCTGCGCTGAATGTCAACTGCAAAGAAGGCTACCTGCGCTGGGTGAGTTGGGACATGTGGCACAGTCATTCCTCAAGGTGTCAATGCCCAGGAAGCTTCCAAAATGACACTTGGATCAGGGAATTCGACTGGTGATGAGTAAGAGGATCTAGATCTCCAAGTGGAAGCAAGAACCTCCAAGTGGACTCAAGAACTGAAGAATAACTGAAGTGGGAGAGGACACTATTCAGCTTCATGCCAGCTTCAAGCTGACTCATCCTTTCTCCAAAACTCCTATATATAGAGCTCTCTCATGAGGTCTAAGGGGGCTGGACTCTTGTGAATGTAAGGAAGTGCTGTTGGTTTGAGTTTAGAACTATTGGGTGATTTGCTTTGAAGGAGGTGAAGAGGAGATTTCTTTCTACTGGGAGGTGATGCTGGATTGGGCCTTTTATGGTTGTATCACTTCCTGAACTTTACTTCTTCCATTAATAAAGCATTTGAGGTTCTTCTATATGCATGTGTCTCAATGGTGTATTGTTATACTTGTGTATTTGATTTATCCTAATCCTTGAATCAGTTATGAATGTATGCTTCTTGTAGTTTCCCTCTCTTGCCATTTTGCAGGATTTTGGTGTAGCTGGGCCAGTGAAAGAGCAAGGAGCTGGGAGCAAGCAGCACGGAGAGAAGATTGCATCAACCATTAGCGAAAGACATCGGTTAGTGGATCTCTTTCTCCCCTATTTTACTTTCATAAAGAAGAAATCTTAGATAGCTTTGCTTCGATTGTTGCTGAGGTACTATCACCCTTAGAGTGGGATAGGGTCATTCCGTATTGGATACTTTTCCCAACAACAACTTGCTCGCCCAAAATCCGTGAACTGAACTGCAAACTGTGAACCGGAACCCAAGAAAAGTCTCGTCTCTGGCCCAATGCAGTCTCTATTCTGTGAATCTGAAATTCAGCGCACTTCCCAAGTGTAGTAGGTGCGCTGCATTTCAAATTCACTGTGTTACATGTGCGCTGATCAGACTAGGCATTTTTCTCTGAATTTTGGTTTCTGTGTTCATTCTTTTCAGTTCTATTCATGAATTTTGCTGCCTGTAGTCAGTATACCTCTGTTTGAAACCCCTTTCCTTGCTGATATTCCACCTTCATTGTGCAAAGAACTGTAAATGTTTTGTGTATTTGTTGAGTCATTTTCAGTTCTCCTTTGCAAAAAAGTAACGTAATTGTACTGTCGTTTCTTGATTTGAAAGTGTCGCAAGTGTCATTTTCAGTCAAAGAAGAGAGTCTGATTGCTCTTGATAGTCAATTACCCTGTTACTATTGTATTTGATCTAAATTTGCATTTTTTCTAGTCTCGAAAGCAAGTTTTCATTTCCAAATCGCAAAGTGTTGTCAATGTCTTCATTTTGATTTTGAAAAGAAACTTGTTAGTAATTGTCGCTTTGAAAAATAATTCAGATTTGTGCATTAGCTTTCTTTTTATCATTCACATATTAAGAAGGTTGAAAACAAATACATGCATGTGCATTTGCATTTAGATTGTTTGATTGGTTTGATTTAGGATAGTGCATATAGTGTGTACTCTTTGCTCTTTGTTGAAAGAATTATGTCTTTCTTTCCTTAGTAACTAGGATTTTCATTGCACAAAGAAGATAAAAGACTGTTTATCATCTTAGATTGCATTTTAGGATTGTACATCTACATCACGCGGTGAACCTGAAAGTCAAATTTCTTAAGCAAGATCAACTATAAAATAAATTTAATGAATCTAACAACGCTTTGGAACCTAATGCCTAGGTTAGAGACGTATTCCGGCGTCGTAAAGCCTGGTAACTGTTGTTCTCACTGTTGGTTGGGTGATTCCTCCACTTTGAGATGATAAGTGCCAGTACGGACTTGTGCTCTCACATACCATCGAGTATATTTTGGGAGACCACAATAGGCTTAATCCTTTATCCATAGGAAGCCGTGTCTGCCGCCCTATCGATCGCAATGCACTGAACACAGCATTCAGGAAGATTGACTGCCGTACCATAAAATGTCTTCTGCAGTTTTGCGATTGGTTTGGTAATCCCTCTGCGTATATTTCCAGAGCAGTCCCTTTCATTATTTTTCAGACTCCTTAATGGAAAAGGACCATCTGAGCACTTGTCACTTCAGGCTCATTAAAAATCGAAGGCGACTAGAGTCATCTTTTGTTTTTTCTCGACTCTTTAAAATTGAAAAACAAGTTGTGTCAAAGCGTCTAAAATTTATTTTAAAATGGAATAACCATCACCTTTCCTACATTGGTATTAGGTTGAGAGAATGGATTCCACCAACCAAGGAATTCCCCTTGGAGGAAATCCTAGTCCCTTCTCCTCTTGGGGAGATGTTGGTGCACCCCATATGGCCACATTGTCGCTTCCAAGATTGACAATCGGCTTGCCCGTATGGCTCTTCTCAACCTCTGTCATTCAGGACACTGCAATTCCTGAACAATCGAGTCAGCAACTAGACGATTCCAGAGTTACCCCCCAACCCTCTACTTCCTCCAATTCTTCCTCTCCTCCTTCCTCTTCGCTTGATGGGGCTGGTAAAGCCAAAAATCAAGTATTTGAGAAGAAGAAGGAAAAGAAGAAGAAAGAGAAGAAGAAGAAGGAGCCAAAAGCGAAAGGGGACAACCAAGCGTCGTCTAGTGAAAATCCACACACTGCACCGACCAGGCCTAAATCACCATGTGTCATTTGCAAAGGAGACCACTATCATAGAGATTGTCCCTGCATCCCTCGGATCTTAAGGGACTGGTCTCCTCGTTTGCACAACCTGGTGTCGTCAACCTCTGATGATCATGTTGAAAACACATCGTCGACTAGTGAAAGTGAAGCCCCAGGACAAAAAGGAAAATATAGATTTCCTTGTAAATTGTGCGAAGCCGATCATGCCGTCCACCGTTGTCCCTTCTTAGATGAGGCTAAAAGAGTTTTGGACGATCGTCCGGTTTCACCGTTACGACTTCCTCCTGGATATAAAAAAACTCTTGCCGAGTCCGTCACTAGTTGAAAATCCGGCTGACCCGCCCAGGTGGTCGGCCGAAGCATCTATCATTGAAGACAAACCATCTGAACCCATACTAGGTGAAAGTCAAAAGGTCGAGACGGCAGTTGACCCGGTCTTGCCTTCAGAGGTTCCATCTTCAGATGATAAAGTCACCGAAGAGAACAAGGATGACACCATCCAAATTCTTTTCATAAGCACAGACTCCGATGAACATGGGGGCAATTTACCCATTCCTTTACCGCAGGAAGGAAGTTCGTCAGAGTTGTACCCGGCCGTCTATTCGGTCCCACCTCCAAGCAACCTAGTTGTTTCCTTTTACTGGAATCAACTAGGCAGACCCCGTTTACTGGCTAGTGTACAATTCCGAATCATTGCTCAAATATATAGAATGGTTATGGCCGGTACCATCATAGATGAAGGGGCTTCTGTGAGTATCCTTTCCTTGACTGCTTGGAAAGTGCTTGGTTCGCCATCGCTTTTGCCTGAGATGAGAAATCTAACAGGCTTTGACAAAGGAACCAGTCAACCGTTAGGGATCCTTCCCAATGTGCCCATAACATTAAGAGGGAAAACCATTCATATGAACGTAATGGTAGTGCAAGGACCTCTGGATTATAATCTACTCCTTGGACGAGACTATATTTATTGCATGGGAGCCATTGTCTCATCACTCTTTAGAGTAATGTGTTTTCTGCACGAAGGAAGAGTGGTCAAGCTCGTAGACCAGCTTTCATTTCCCGGATCACACATAGCAAATAGTCATATACCATCCCTGAATGGTCTTTTCACACAAGGAATGTCTCATCAACCCCTAGTCCGTCCACTTGATGAGCGCGAGTGATTCGGGGGACATGACTGAAACCCAGGGGGCATGCACCCTAGTCTGCTTCGGTAGGAAAACTTCGGGTATAAGGTAGCTTTCCGCGAGAGATATATGACTAGTCTGTACTCCCGTTCGTGATTGGAAAAGGGGGTTAGACTGGAATAAGATTCCCTCGTCAAAGTTATGTGAGTGGATTGGCTCGCCTTTGTCTATTTCAGTAGACATCGCTGAAGAAGTGTTTTGTTTGCAGTGTGAATAGAACAATCTTTGGTAACCTGAAAGAGGTAAACCTTTCCTGATAAAACAAATGTTTTGTCGGTAGAATAAAAGGTGACCTTGAAGCTTTATTTTATACCTGGGGGCATGCAAACCTTTTGGCGTGCAAGCGAAGATCGGCCATTTATTTTTTTAAATTTGTAGGTCCTCTAACCCTTTAAACTCATAGGATTGGTCATTTCCTAACTTGCATAAAGAAAGGATGTGGGGTAAAACTCTAAAAATTGTCGTTTTCATATATGAGACATTCTTATTATACGACTGGATTAATCGAGCAGTTTTAACGCGAACTTCATGCTCGTTAAAAAATAAACATAAGCAATGAGCAAATGTTTCCCCCAGCTTTTAAGCTCAATAAAAAATGAACCAATTCTCGGTAAATAACCATCGTGAATGTAGTACTTCAGCCTTTAAAGCCTTGGTCATATTCCCATCATCACCTCCACTCTGTATTGGCTGATCATTCACCTCCATTTGATTGTTTACCCCTTTTAGGAACAACTGCGAAGAGTGATCCCGCTAGCCATCCTTGTAACACTATCGTGATTGGAAAATTCCAAACCTTACCTGGAATCAGCTGGTACCCAATTTTATCACTCGTTCCTCAAAGACGAGTCTCCTTTAAGCTCTTTTCAACTAACTCGTAAAATATGAAAAGATTGTTGAGCCATTGGCCTCTCAAGATCGTTAAAGGGACCGGAAGTGTTATCCCTCCTTTAGATTTTAATCTTTTTGGACCTGAGGGATTATTACACAAAAAGATAGAGCGCTTGTTTTGTTCGGCTTGTTAAAAGTATCGAAAATTCATCCCTTCTGTATTGTTTTATATTTTTTCGGACTAAAGGGATTAGATGACGAAAAAGGATTTTTGGATTTTCCTTTACATCCCTTTTCAGACTCTCTAAAATTGAAAAGGATCGAGTTATCTCTGTCGTTAAACTCGTTAAAACCTAATAGCAACAAACTTGTCCATAGCAGACAAGAACGAGTTTCACTATCGCTAGGCTCGTTAAAACATAGCGATGGGTTTGCCCGAAGGGAAAATTATAGAACAAGCATATGTTATCCTCCTCAAGCTTGAAAAAAATAAAGAGGTACTGGTCAGCAATGACTGGGGAAAAATTGGGAAGAAAACTTGAAGAAACTTTGTTGGTAGCAAGTCGCTCTTGAACATGACACTTTCACTCCGCATCCAAGTCAGGTTGGGTTGTTTCATTCACCAGTCACATCACCATGGTCCCATCACACCATCCACATTTGGGGTTAATGCTACCAATCCATCACGTTAGTGTCGCCGATATGTTAAAGAGAAGTCACTCAGAGAATTCACCTGTGTCTCACCCGCTGCAATACATTTACGCTCCATTCATTCATGACCGCCACCCTGAACCTTATATCACCAGATCGTTTTCACCTCCATTAAAATCATTTGCTCCATTCCGTGTCATTGATGTGGGATTCATTAAGTCCCTCCTATGACGGATCGCTTCTTTTCGACATCAGCTCATTATCCAAGAAGTCGATCTAGGAACACCCCTTTAAGTACTTTGAAGCTTGCATGCCTCAATGGCAAGTTTCTCACTTCCGGCGACAGGTTTACATCAATGACCTTCGACCGAAAGATTTTGCGTGGTGTTCGACACCAAGTCCTTTATTCACACCACGTGAATTGTACTGCAGTACCTTGAGGGTCATTATCATTATCGGTGATTCCTCTCACGCCTGTTAACAGCTTACATCATTGGCTGGTAATCAGGCGATGTCTTTCCATGTTCGACTCCAGAACATCTCTCACATGGATCGACTTGTACTTTGAGTGAAGATTGAACGAGATTGAAGACCCCGGATCTAGTTTCATCCATCTGGGCTGCGATATATATTCAGGAAAATAAAGACATCAAATGTACATCATTGTTGCACAGATAATCATCCAATCAAAGGAATGATGGCTCTACCAGAATCATCAGTCTACACTCAGATGATTGTCTGTCATATGTACATGAAAATGAATTTATAAAGCTGAGCATGGGAATGCCCACCTCAGCTAGATCATGAAAATATTATGAAGATTATGTATTGTATTGTATCTTATTACAGTCTCCTCCCAGCTTGAAAGAACTTTGGATCCTCATGATAAAGCATTTCACCCGACATCAAAAAGATTAATGACCTCATGCTTTAGGGTGCAACTGTTATAGACATTTTTGGGCACTGCAACCCCAAGCATAAAATGTCCATAAACCAAGGGCTCCTAAGTCCGTAAAAGTGTTGTTCTAACCCCTAAAGGAACAAGGTCAACTGATTACAGCTTCTCCCAGAAGTTCTCCATGAAAAACTACTCAGAACTCGTCAAAACAGGATCATTTCACCTGCTCCATAGGAAAAGTGTGTTGCATCTCACCTAAGTACACTCTGTGGGTGCATTGCATTTCAAAAATCCCTTCTATGGGGTGCGATGGGTGAGAAGTGACAAATGGCACTGTCAATCCGCGAGGTGGAGAGGCATGGAATCTTCCAGAAACTTCTCCTGTGACACTTGCCTCTCTGAATTCGACCAAGGATGAGTAAGAGATCATTGATCTCTAAGTGGAAGCAAGAACTATCAGAGGGAAGACACTAATAAAATCACAAGCTGACTCATCTCCCTTACAGATATCTATATATGGATCCCTCATCCCAAAGATCCAGAGGTTGGAATTTTACATCTTGTAAGGAATTGTTGTTGGTTTCTTGAGGCAACATCATAGTATTAGGTGATCTAAGCTTTGCATGAGGTGAAGAAGGGCTTACTTGCTGAGAGGATGATGCTGGGTCAGAACAACTGGTTGTAACTCTCTTGGCTCTTTCTTGATTATCAATAAAGCTATTCAAGTTTTCCTCCATACTCTTGTGTCGTTTATGTTTTATGCATTTGTATGGTCAATTTACATCTCATCCTAGATTGTTTATGATAATAGATCCATGTTCTTGTATAGTTTTATGCTACTTTGATTCTACAGGTACTCTATGAAGCTGGGTGTACAAGGAAGCAAGTAGCAAAGGACTATCAGAAGAGAGAGGAATCGAACTAGGAGACAAGCGCAAGACAGAGGTTGGTCTCCTTTATTCTTCTCTCATCTATCTTTCATAAAGGAAAACAAAAGTAGTTTTACTTTGTTTGTTTCTAAGGTAGCTACCACACCTTAGTGGGATTAGCAGTTCTGCATAGACACTTTTCCCTGTAACAGTAGGGACTAATAAGAAGCTTGATACTGAATAGGCATATGGAATGTGTTTATGCTCACCCCCAAAATTTAAAATATCTCCCATTAAAATTAAAATTCTAAGCGGTTATGAACATATTAGTGCCTATTTATTTGAAAACATTTGTAAATTTGGCTTTGTTTGTAAGGATTGGAAATGAGCCTAACCTCCTTTCATAATAATATTAGGTTTTACGGAGTTTGTTTAATAATTATAATATTAGGCTTTAGTTTGAGAGTACCCATATAATGAGTGAGCGTTCAAACCCTAAGGAGGTATTTGGTAAAACCCTTAGACACAAGAAAAGAAGTCCCCATATGGTCAAGTCCTCCCCCTAGTGTATTCCATTGAGGGACGGAGTCGCTCATCCATCATATGTTGAGGGACGGAGCCCCAACCAAATGGTTTGTCCTCGGACCATTAGAGTAAACCAAGTAGCTAATCATTGCAAATAATTGGTACCAAGGTTGATCACCCATCCATCCGCATGAGATCTTATAATAAATTTAATGTTTTAAGCAAATTATTTTTTGGTAAAAATCACATGGGAAATTTTTTTGGCCGAGATTCTAACCAACAAGTGTGGTTCATCATTAGTACTAGATGAAAGGCACAGATAGCAATGTAGAGACATAATAACGGCTATATTTGAACAATAATATTTAAATTATAATATTAATTTATTGGTATATTAAAAACAAATATCATTAAGTAATGGCTATATTAAAAGGGCTAGTTTTTGAAAACAAAAATCTAATTTATTAAAACTAAATATTACTAGTTTTTGAAAAATAATATTTAATTTAATTGATTAAAACCAAATATTACTAGTTTTTGAAAAATAATATTTAAATAATGATATTAATTTAATAATTTATTAAAAACAAATATTAATTTTTTAATATTGTAAATAATGATAAGTTTGATAATAATATTGTATTTTATTTAAGAAAAAAAAAATTATAATAATTTTAATGTTTATATTAAAATGAGCATTTTTACTATTCTAACACTAATATAATTAATATTAATTTTAATGGTTATATAAAATTAATATGGATTATTGTTAATAATATTTTGTTAAAAAAGAAAATTATTATTATTTATTATATAATTAATAATAATTATAAATATTACTATTACTATTAATGATAATTTTGATAATAAATTAAATGTTTATATCAAAATAATGGTGCACAATAACATCATTATTTTAATGGTTCACCTCTGTGAGCATCACCCAATGCAATGAGTGCTAGGTGGACTATTCAAAAATCATGAGAAATTAGATAGTTACGACTACCTCTCATGGAAATGGTCATAGATGAATGACTTACTTAATGCAGTTGAATCCCAAAAATAATACTGAGAAGGGAGTGAATCAGTGTTATCAGAACAATAAATTTATTTCCCTAACATATTTACCTACTCTACTTCAGTGAAGTGAACTAGTGTGTACATGCAACTGTGATTAAGGAAACCAACGTATATCCAGAGAACTTGTGATTTAGACAATTTATCATGTGTTGGTCTTAAACCAGTACATCAGTAACTTATTAGACAGTGCATTAAAAGCATAATAAAGCATCACACATAAGCAACACACATGAACACCAAGATTTAAGGTGGAAATCCAATGTGGGTGAAAACCACCTGCTGCTGTCGTCTCTGTCTTCTTTTAATAACAAGAAAATATGTTTACAATCTAGTACTCATGCGAACTCATACCAGTACACAGGCATCCACCTGCAGAAGGCTACAACCTTCTCTCGTTTTCTAACTTCTACTCGAAGGGAGCTGCAACCCCCTAGCTTTTGTACTAGCCAATATGATTACTAGTACGTAGGCGCCAACCTATAGAAGGCTACGACCTTCTTTCTTACTCTAGGGACCACGTTTCATGAATTTTCAGACTGGATAATCCTAGAACACAATACCACAATCTAAAGGCCACGTTTCATCCAATTTTCATACTGGACCCATCAAAAACTTTTTAAACTTAAAACTGCATCAACCAACATTCAGTTAATATGAACAATCAAATCACTGACACCAGAACACTGTGTTGAACCCAAAACCCTGCATCATCATTCAGAACCAGCTGTAACCTCAAAAATCATGCATTAGAGTGTATACGCTACTTGGCTGAACCAAACTATGTGTATACGCTACTTCCATTAATCAAACCTGCGTATATCTTCAAAACTACTGCAAACATAAACTTTTGAATCAAGTCTGTACCAACCAGCAATATATTGAATATCTACTGTCAACTTACAAAGCTTTACACAGGCAGCAACAGAGATCACTTCTTCTCACTTATACAATCAATCAATCAAATACCAGCCTCCTTATGCATTCAGTTTTACATTCAGATCTAAGAAGACTTCATTGACAGACAGCAGTAAAATAGTAGCACTGATCTGATAGATCAATCATCCTTGAACATCAAGCTTTTTCTTTTGCATATGCTACTTGGAAGAGCCGAACCAACGTGTATACACACCTTCATCAAAGCGAACTAGTGTACAGATCTACAAATACTTACTTCAAAACTTTGTTGCACCTCCGGACTTCAGACAAACCCAGATCACGATATTTAAAGAATAAAACAGGTGTACATAATCAAATCTAGCCCAATATCAGATCATTCAATAATAATAATTCATTATGATCTTGATACATCATTAGATCTCATCCATCATCAAATTCTCAAGTGCATATTTATTCTAGATCAAACAATGCATCAGAAACCCATAACATATATATTTTCTTTTGATATGACACTTTATAAGATATTCATTACTTATACTCTTAGCCCTTTGATCTTCTCCTCCTTATATACTTAGATCCTTTGTCAATACCTTGGACCAAAACCACTTAGGACCAATACCTTGGACCAAATACCTAGGGTCAATACCTTGGACCAAATACTTTGGACCAATACCTTGCACCAAAAACCTCAGACCAAAACCTTAGTTTTCCAACATGTACGTGCTTTTCCTCCTATGGGAGTGCATGTGTACGTATACACTCTTTTTGTTCTGTGGACCAGCATGTATACATTATTTTGACTAAGTGGACCCGTGTATACTTCTGAAACTACTTTACATCAACCTTTTCCTTTACATTCTTTATTCTGATCAATAGACCTAAGTTCCATCTTCTTGTTCTTTTGTACCAATGTCATGTTACTTCTGAATAGACCTGTTACACTATAATTTTCCATATTACTTCCAAAATGATTCCTTTGAACTGCTATGCATTTTTTCACATCTGATATCTCTCCTGTAGATTCATCTAGTTACCATAAACAAGTGAGTTGTTTTACTATAAGCGGGTTGCCATCAAGTACAACACATGTATCATAATGCCAACAATCTCCCCCTTTGGACTTGATGGCAACCATGTTGGTGTTGATTACTTCGCGTTGTAGAAATTGTTAGAGATAACAAGCAACACCAAAAGATTCTCCCCCTTTGAAATCAAGGGCAAAGGGTGGACCAAGATATTCTCCCCCTTTGATATGAAGAATGTCATATTTGAACAGCTGAATATAAAAATTGATCATGCTCCCCCTAGGCACATGTTGAATTCTCTTATTAGACTCCCTCTTTGTGCATGTTTTGCTATCATTTTACATGTTGTGATGCACTAACCATCCATGCTCCCACTAAGCACATGCAGAGTCTGCAAAAATATTTTCCAAAAGAATAGCATGACTCTATAATTCAACTATGTGAGCTTGACCTTCCTATCGCCAATGAATCATACATACATCAATCTCCCAATCAAGTGGGGATATACCAAATTTGACTCATCCACCTAACCAAGTGGGGATATACCAATTGTTTATACATGAGAGAAATACAATAAATATTATATCATTCATCCCATGCAAAGTGGGGATACAAATTACATCATTTGTCCAATAAGACTTATTCAAATGCATGAGAAGTCATATCACACCCTAGACTTTTACATGATGTAAGCAACAAATGGTGTAAATATTTGAATCCATGGCTGGACTGAGCAACCATAATGCCAACAATGCAGAATGCATGTGAAGGCTAATGCTCCCCCTAAACTTGTGCTACATGTGCATTGTTAACAAGTCATTAATCAAGGCATCCTTGTCAGTCAGATAAAAATTAATGAACAAAACACATCGTTAGATTGTAATCATCAACATTAGATGGAGCACCCATATCAAAGTTTGATGTATGTTTTGACCCCGTACAGAAATTACCTACATACGAATTCTAAAACACAGAAAATAAACAATGCGAGAGCATAATACATAAAACACATATACACAGATATTTTCCCCTAGATCCCAAAACCGAGACTGTTAGCTTGATTTTTCATTATGTTCTTCTCAATGTTACAATACATATTTATACATGCCGAAGCATCCAATACCATGGACTGAAAACCATCGCATCCAAAACCATGTGCGAAAAATCATACACAAAACCATAGGTAGGTCCACCCAACCTAATATAGGGTCCAAAAACAAAAATTTCTGGGGAGAGTGGGGTTACCTACACCCCTCAAACCCCCTGTGACTCCCCCCACTATGCAATCGATGCAACGAAGGACGGACTCCTCCCCTCTTCTAACCCCCCCCCCCCCCCGATTAACTACGTGGGTTAGTTGTGGAAAGAATATAACACAACCCAACATTCTCCCACTTGTTGTTTTCTTTCCACCAGGGGCCACAAGAGAGCTTAGTCATTTATCCAGCCCTGCAACGCCCATTGTTTCTCTACACCAAGAGAACTTCTCAGAGCCCACAGATTTTTTCAATGCATCTGCAGTATTCTTCAAAGTGTCCACCTTTACCAGCAACACCTTTTTGTCTTCTATCATATCCTGCACAAAGTTATACTGAACATCAATGTGCTTTGCCTTTGAATGATATGTAGGGTTCTTTACCAATAAAATTTCACTTTGGCTGTCACAGTCTATCCTTATAGCTCCCCGTACTAACCCCATACTTGAACACAATCTCTGCAACCAAACTACTTCCTTGCTTGCATGAGTGGCTGCCATGTATTCTGCCTCTGTAGTTGATAGTGCCACTATAGATTGTTTCTTACTCATCCAACTGATTGCACCTCCAAATAGGTTAAACACATACCCACTTGTATCCAACACTCTATCTAATCCTGGTCTTCCTTAGTAGCACAAACCATAATCACTAGTCCACGCAAATACCTAAAAACCCGCTTCATTGCTATCCAATGCTCCTTCCCTGGTTTTGACATAAACCTTCTCAATACTCTCACTGCATGTGTAATGTCTAGTCTAGTACATACCATTGCATACATTAGACTACCAACTGCACTTGCATATGGAACATGGGACATGTCCTTTTCCTCTTCTTGTGCCTTGGGACATTGTTCGGCAGATAACTTTACACCTACAGGAATAGGAACCTTCACCGGTTTACTATCCTGCATATTAAACCTCTGCAATATCGTCTTGACATACTTCCTCTAGTTTAACCACAGCTTCCTCTTTGTCCGATGTCTTTTAATTTCCATGCCCAAAATATAGTTTGCAGCACCAAGATCTTTCATGTCGAATTTGGAGGACAAATGGGTCTTCAAATCTTGGATAATTTCTGTCATTTCTAACCAACAACATATCATCCACATACAAGACCAGATAAATAACATGGTCACCAATTAATTTAAAATACACATAGTGATCTACTTTTCTTCTAGTAAAGCCAAGTCCCCATATAAATGTATCAAATTTCTGTTACCACATTCTTGGTGACTATTTTAACCCATACAGACACTTCTTTAACTTGCATATCAGTTCTTTCTTACCCTTCACCACAAAGCCTTCAGGTTGCTTCATGTAGATCTCCTCTTCCAGATCCCCGTGAAGAAATGTTGTCTTCACATCCATCTATTTTACCTCAAAATCAAAAGCAACAACAACAGCTAAAAGTGATCTAATAGAAGTTACCTTGGCAACAGGAGAAAAAATATCACCAAAATCAATTCCTGACACCTGGGAATAACCTTTTGCTACCAACCGAGCTTTGTATTTCTCCACTTTTCCTTCTGCATTTGTCTTCTTCTTGAACACCCATTTGTTGCCAATGGGTTTCCTTCCAGCCAGTAACTCCACCAGATCCCAAGCCTCATTTTTGTGCAAAGATGCCATTTCATCAACCATGGCCTCTTTCTATAATTTTCCATCCAATGAATCTACTGCTTCCTTCACAGTTTTGGGATCATCATCAGTAATAGATAAAGCAAAATTTGAATAGAAAGAAGATGGACTATACCTTTCTGGCTTCCTTCTTTCTCAAATTGATCTTCTCACACCAGGAGTTTGTGGCTCTTCATCTTCTGATTCCTCCTCTTCTATACAATATGATTCTTCCTCCTTAAGCTCAAACTCTATCTTCTCAGGTTCCTTTAGTTGGACTTCATGTTTAATAACATCTTTCACCTCTCTGAACACCACATCTCGGTTGTACACAACCTTTCATCTCCACCGCCTCTGCCCAGAATTCCTATCCTAACCCGGAACCACTGAGCATGCTTCTTTCCCTTTCCATCAACGTCTTGTTCATTATTTCTGCAACTCCATTTTGCATAGGTGTGTATGGAGTATTCTTCTGTCGTGCTATACCACACTTCTTACAGAATTCTTCAAATTCCTTGTTGCAAAACTCTCCACCATTATCTATCCTCAACACCTTTATCTTCTTCTCTCTTTGGTTTTCCACTAGAGCCTTAATTCTTCAAAGCTATCAAAGACTTCATATTTCTTCTTAAGGAAATATATCCATGTATTCCTTGAGAAGTCATCTATAAATCATATATAGTACAAAGACTTACCCAGTGATGGAACCTTCATAGGTCCAAACACATCACTATGCACAAGTTCTAATATATGTTTTGCCCTTTTACCACCAGAGGGGAAATTCACCCGATTCTGCTTCCCATATACACAATTTTCACAAAAATAAAAATCTAGAGAGCTATTACTCATATCTTCTACCATACCTTTACCATGAAGTATTCGAAGGCCCTTCTCTCCAATATGTCCAAGCCTTTGATGCCACAGCATGGTCTTCTCTCGAGAGACCACTCCACTTTCAGGAACCATAGAACTGTTGCACCCATCAACAACAGTGCTACCTTGCAGCTTGTACAGAGTTCCAATCTGAAATCCCCACATCAATACCAGTGCTCCCCAAACCATCTTGCAGGTATCCTTCTCGAACACTATTTTTATACCTGCATCATCCAGCTTGCTTACAGAAATCAGATTTATGGCTAATGCAGGAATATGAAGAACACTCGGAAGTGTTCTAACCCATCCACCTTGCAACTTCAACTTTACTTTTCCACGACCAACGATTCTAGCCTTCCTGTCATCCCCCAAGAAGACGTCACCACCATCGTATTTCTCATACTTGAAGAACCACTCTCTATGGAGAGTGAAGTGAAAGGATGCACATGAGTCAATCAACCATGCCTCATGACATACATGTGTACTTGAAGAAGCCAAGTACACATCCCCACTTTCATCTGAGGTGGTTTTCGCCTCTGCAGAAGGAGCATCATCAGATCTCTTTCCTTTATCATGAGCTTTAGATTTATAGTCCCTTTTGTAGTGCCCTTCCTTTCCGCATTTCCAGCACACCACCTTTACAGGTTTTCTTGGGGATTTAGATCTCCCTCTAGATTTAGGTCTTTGACTTGATAACTTATTTTTGTTTCTATTCTAAGACAGTCCATATTTTTCTGTCTCATCTCCTCCGTCAGCAAGAATGAGACTATTTCATCAAATTGCAAGGCAGTTGCATTGCTAACTATTACAATAACTAGACTATCCCACGAATCTGGTAGAGAACACAACAAACTGATGCACTTATCTTCATCTGAAATTTTAATATCAACAGATAATAATTAACTTACCACAGTATTAAATGTGTTCAGATGCTCTGTCACTGAGTCTCCATCTTTCATCCTCAGGTTATACAACTTTTTCCGCAGAAACAGTTTATTCACTAGAGACTTAGATTGGTACAAAGTCCCTAACTTGTCCCACAAAGCCTTCATCGTAGCTTCCCATAATACATTCAGTAATATTGAATCCAAGACACACAATCGTATTGTGCTCTTTGCCTTCTGATCCAACTTCTTCCATTATTCATTCGACACTCCCGTTAGTTTAGTACCCAGATCTACCACGATCCATTGATCTTTATCCACCAACAGATCCTCCATCTTAAGTTTCCACAACTCAAAACTCTGACCATTAAATTTCTTGATCTCTATCTTTCCACTGCTTGCCATCTTCTTTTACCACTAGAATCGATCTTGCAGATCTCTCACTGAACATGGTCTACCACAGGCCTAAGCAAAAACCCTCAGCAACAAAGGCGTCCCCTTGAAGACAAAACAACTCTAATACCAAATGTAGGTTTTAACCCCATATAGAAATTACCTACATACGAATTATAAAACACAGAAAATAAACAATGCGAGAGCATAACACATATACACAAAGATTTTCCCCTAGATCCCAAAACCTGGACTACCAGCTTGATTTTTCATTATGTTCCTTTCAATGTTACAATACATATTTATACATGCCAAAGCATCCAATACCATGGATCGAAAACCATCGCATCCAAAACCATGGACCGAAAACCATCACCTCCAAAACCATGTGCGAAATATCATGCACAAAACCATAGGTAGCCGCCCAACCTAATATAGGGTCCAAACCCCTCAAACCCACTCTGACTCACCCCACTCCGTAATCGGTGCAACGAAGGAGGGGCTCCGTCCCCATTCTAATCCCCTGGTTAACTACATGGGCTAGTCGTGGAAGGAATATAACACAACCCAACATTTGACCCATCGTTTTCCTGTCAGAAAAACATATACGCTCCTTCACCCACAGAAACCTGCATGTATACGTGACTATACTTCATGAAACATGCATATAATAACCTTCCTTTGAAAAACTGGTTTTAATAGCAGGATGATGCAGCAACTACTCCTAGCTTTTTTCTAAGATATTTAAATGTTTCTCCAGGCAGTGGTATAGTGAATATATCAGCAACCTGTTCTCTGGAGGGAACATACTTCAATTTGACCTTTTGTTCAAGCACTTGTTCATGTAGAAAATGGTACTTGATGGGTATGTGCTTGGTCTTGGAGTGCATGACTAGATTCTTTGAAATATTGATGGCACTTGTATTATCACATAGAATGGAGATGGGTGGAGTACGTGTGATGTGAATGTCTTGAAAAGTTTGCATCATCCAAAGTAGTTGTGTGCAGCAAGATGTAGCAGCCACATATTCTGCTTCAACTGTAGATAAAGCAATTGAACTTTGTGTTATCAGAAAAACTAGTGTCCATTCAAAGCTGCTAGTCCCACTAAGATGGGTAGCTATCTTAGAAACAAACAAACTAAAGTTACATGTGTTTTCCTTTATGAGAGATAGATGAGAGAGAAGCAAAGAGTACCAACCTCAGTCTTTCACTGGTCTCCTTGCTTGTTTCCTCTCTCCCTTGATGGAGCTTTTGTCACTCCTTTCTCACTTGTCCCGCTTCAAAGAACACCTGTAGAGTCAAGGCAGCACAATACTATCAAAGCATAGATATATATAACCATAAACAATGTAGGATCATATGTACATTAACCATATAAATGCATATACAAATACAAGATTCAGAGATATATAAGCATATGGAGGAAAACGCTAATAGATTTATTGATAGAAGTAGTAGAAGAGAGGATTACAACCAAGCTATCTCATCCAGCATCATCCTCCCACCATGAAAGCCCTCTTCACCTCATACAAAGCAAGATCACCCAACAATGTCTTCAAAGATAAACCAACAGCACTTCCTTGCAAATTACAAAATTCAAGCCTCTGGATCTCTAGGATGAGGGATCCATATATAGATGTTTGCAGGAGAGTGAATCAGCTTCTAGGATTTTGATTAGTGTCATTTCACTGATATTTCTTGGTTCCACTTAGAGATTCCATGATCTCTTACTCATCCCTGGGCGAATTCAGAGAGGCAAGTGTCATATGAGCAGTTTCTAGAAGATTCTTTGAGTTTCCAACTAGCAAACTGCTTCTGCCATTTGTCTACTCTCACTCATCACACCTTATAGAAGGGATTTTTAGTATGAATCAAACCCCCCATGTGTAATAGGTGAGATGCATCGCACCCTTAGCATGGAGCAGTCCATATGGTCTATTTTTGACCAGTTTTGACCAGTTTTTCAGGGAGAACTTCTGGGAAATGATGTAATCAGCTGACCTTGTTCCTTTAGGGTATGAAGCAACACTTTTAGGGGTTTATAAGCCCTTGGTTTATGGACATATGTGATTGGGGTTGCAATTCCAAAATATGTCTATAACAGTTGCCCCCTAAAGCATGAGGTTGTAAATCTTCTGATGTCGGGTGAAATGCTTTATAATGAGGATCCGAGGTTTTTCGAACTGGAAGGTGACCTATAATAAGATACAATACAATACATTACCTTCATAATATTTTCCTAATCTAGCTGAGGCGGGAATTCCCATGCTCAACTTTATAAATTCATTTTCATGTACATAAGACAGACAATCGTCTATGTGGCGCACTGATGATTCTGGTAGAGCCATCATCCCTTAGTTTCGGTGATCATCTGTGCAGCTGTGATGTACATTTGATTTCTTTATTTTCCTGAATATATCGTAGCCCAGATGGATGAAACTAGATCCGGGGTCTTCAAACTCATTCAATCTTCGCCCAAAGTACAAGTCGATCCATGTGAAAAGATGTTTTGATGTCGAACATGGAAAGACATCGCCTGATTACCAGCCAATGATGTAAGCTGTTAATAGGTGCGAGAGGAATCACCGATAATGATAATGACCCTCAACGTACTACAGTACAATTCACATGGTGTGAATACATGAGTTGATGTTGAACACCACGCAAAATCCTTTGGTCCAAGCCCATTGATGTAAACCTATCGCCGAAAGTGAGAAACTTACCATTGAGGCATGCAAGCTTCAAAGTACTAAAAGGGTTGTTCCTAAGTCAACTTCTTGGATAATGAGCTGATTTTGACAAGAGGTGACCCGTCGTAGGAGGGCCTTAATGAATCCCACATCTACGACATGGAATGGAGCAAATGATTTTGTGGAGGTGAAAACGATCTAATGATACAAGGTTCAGGGTAGCGGTCATGAAAAATGGAGAATGAAGGTATTGCAGCGGATGAGGTGTTAGCTAGGTTGGTGAATTCTCTGAGCGACTTCTCTTGAACATATCAGCGACACTGAAATGGATTGGTAGCGTTAACCCCAAAATGGATGGTACAGCAGACCAATGGTGATATGACCGATGAACGAAATAACCCAACCCGACTCAATCATGGTGACGGAGTGAAAGTGTCATGTTTAAGAGCGACTTGCTACCAATGAAGTTTTTCAAGTTTTCTTCCCTTTTCCCCAGTCATTGCTGACAAGTACCTCTTTACTTTTGTCAAGCTTGAGGAGGATAACATATGCTTTTTCTATAATTTTCCCTTTGGGAAAACCTGTCGCTATGTTTTAACAAGCCTAGTGACAGTGAAACTCGCTCTTGTCTGCATGGACAAGTTTTTCGCTATTGTTTTAACAAGTTTAACAACAAACATAACTCAGTCCTTTTCAATTTTAGAGAGTCTAAAAAGATACGGAAAGGCAACTCCAGTATTCCTTTTTCATAATATAATCCCTTAAGTCCGAAAAAGTATAAAATAATATGAAACGGATGACTTTTCGATAGTTTTAACGAGCCGAATAAGACAAGTGCTCGATATTTTTGTGTAATGATCCTTCAAGTCCAAAAAATATTAAAATCTAGAGGAGGGATGGCACTTCCAATCACTTTAACGACCTGGAGAGGCCAATTGCTCGGCAAACTTTTCATATTTTACAAGTCAGATGAAAAGAGCTTAAAGGAGACTCGTTTTTTGAGGAACGAGTGATGTTTTTGGATAGCAACTGGTTCTAGGTAAGGTTTGGAACTTTTCAATCATGGTAGTGTAAAGAAGGTGGCTAATAGAATCACTCGTCGCAGTTGTTCCTCAAAAGGGTAAACAATCAAATGGAGGTGTATGATTGGCTAAAAAAGAGTGGAGGTGATCGTAAGAACACGACCAAGGCTCAAAAGCTGATAATTATGTGATTGCAAAGATTATTTACCAAAGGTGGGTTCATTTTTTAATGATCTTGAACTCTAAGGGAACATGAGCTCATTGCTAGGTTTATTTTTTAACGAGCTTGAACTTCGCGTAAACTGCTCGTGATGATAGTCAGAGATGTTGATTTCACCATTAACACTATGTTCTTCTAACGGTCGTACAGTATGTACAATTACTCCATCAAATTGATTAGAAATGTAAATACATGCTTGAAAAATGAGCTAAACACCAATATTTTACTTGAATTACATGAATAGTAACATAAAAGTAGTTTTTACCTCTCATTTTTACCATTTCATTCAAATTTGGGATTTTTGGAGCTCTGGAGGTGTTTCCCCCTTGATTTTCACTAGCTGATTCTGGGAGATTCTGTGGACTATTTTCAGCACCGTCTGGACCAGGTAGGAGCTAACCCTGAGCTCTTCAATTGCATTCTTTCCTTTTCTGATTCTACACATGTTTTCCTATTCTTCTAGGCCTCTAGGGTTTGAACAATTCGTTCTCTCCCTATCGCACCTAGTATATAGCAAAAGGTGCGATGCATACTAAGCTGGCCATTGGCCAGTCGGGATGCATCCCACCTAGTACACAGCTGGGGTGCGATGGGCACAAAAAGGAAAGTTTATGCACTGTTTTTTCATGGAAATTTTTCCTGTTTTTGCCTGAATCAGGATCCTAATTCTTCTCTTGTTTTTTTTCAGAGACTCATCAGATCAAGATGGTCGCTACATGGTGTGAACATGAGCATGAATAAGAGGACATGGTTGCTTTACATGATCAGGGTACGGTGACTGCATTGCGGAACTATGGCTTGCTCAAATTCTTCTGCATATCCAGCATGAGGCAAAAAATCAATTTGTTGCAATATTTTCTCGATGCATGGGATCCTACCAACCAAGTGTTCCAAATTCAAGGTAAATCCATCCCTTTGACAGTTGAGGATATCTACTTCTTGACTGGTTTATCGAGGCGTGGTGCCCCTCTCTCACTCTCAGGATCCGCCCATGGGGGTGAATCCGTGAGGGATTATATTCGTTGATTCTGTAGAGATGGATCTCAGCCGAGCAGGGATGGAAAGATCAGTATTAGAGATGTCACTGACTGGTCCTTGAGTACAATCTTATTCACCTTTTCTAGATTGGCTGGTAGCGTGGCTCTTCATTTGGCCAATAGGTCCTATATGCAGTATGCTCTGGAATGCCTTGAACCAAAGGTATTCAACTAGTGTGATGCAATACTTTCGGTTATAAAAGTACAGCTTACCAATGTGAAGAACGGAAGATCCAAGAACTTTGGTTATGGTTCTATTCTGATTGCTTTCGCCTTGGAGAAGATCCCACTGATGCAACCACAGTACATTTCACTCGGAATGCCAGCGCCAACAGAACGACGGATGTAGAGATGGGTTGATCTTATAGCCAGGCATGCTGGTTAATCGCAAATTTCATTCTCTGATGCTTTCTTTGAGTGGTTCAACCATCAACAAATGGATTTTGCTGAGTATCCATATGCTCGGATGGATTTCCGGGGTGACCCAGATTTGGTGCTACCGGCTGGCGAGCAGTGGGGTGTTATAGGCAAAGATCTGACCATATCTCTATTTATCATTTTTATAATGTTCTTGTGTCTTTTAAATGTTATCAAGACTAATCAAACCCATATATTTGTGCAGATATTGGACCAGTGTGACTATCAATGCACCCGAGGGTAGCAGTTGCTGTTCCAGCAGGAGAGGTTGTAGGGAGGGCTATCCTTCGTGATCTGGACATAGCCAAGACCCTTTTAGTATTTCAGGATTATATCGAGGGTCTCACCCTTGGTATTCAGGATGTGAGGACCGACGAGTTACCTCTGAGATTACAGCACCATACTATTGGCGTGCCAAGCCGATGGACTAGGCTCTTACATATGATCGTACAGGCGGTGACTTGTTATCACCAGCACCATTAGTCTAGGGTGCTTCCCTGCATGTTTGAGTTTTTAGGTCATGTGACCGATTTTGTCTTGTACACATAACATTTTGACAAACTATAAATAGTTATATATAGTTTTTATTTTCGGAGCTATATTTTGGTTAAGTTATATGATCCTGATGCAAATGTTGATTGAAATGCTTTCTTTTATAAATGCTGAAAATGTCTATCTAACACACAATTTTCTTATGAATCAATTAATGTGTTTAAGTTTCTGGAAATGTGTTGATATTGAATAGAATCAAACTTCCTTTCCAAAATCTTGACCCTTAGGAACATAGGATAGATAGCTGGATTTCGAACGGAATAGATGCTAGTAAGCTGTAGGATGACAAGTTATGAGTCTACCCTGACAATAAGTCAGTGTATGCCACGTGCGATGGCATCAGAGAGAATCTCTATCAACGCACTATACTCATCGATGTTGTTTGTTGACCAACCAATACATACCCCTCTGAAACTCACTAACTCCCCACTTGGATCAAAAATGGCCCAGGCTGCAGAAGATAGGTTCTGCGTACTACGACTAGCTCTGTCGGCATATCCAACAAATGATTCCAATAGGTTTGACATCTGCAACAAATGTAAAAGTGGATTACCTAACCAAAACAATCACTCTTGACGAAAACAAAAACGTAACAAAAGAATATAAAGGGACTACTACACGTAGTCAAGCATAGTAATGCTTAAGGTACAACCCGTTTCGGGGTTGCGCCAGTGGAATTCCATCATAATCTACTAGCTCATAGGCTCCTTTTGCTAACACTCATTTAACAATGTAGGGACCCATCCACAAATATTGGAACTTACCTGCCCCAAATTTATCGGATTCCTTATCGTAAAGCAAGACCAGGTCACCTTTTGAGAAGACACGGGGTTTGACATTTTTTTCAAATTGCGCCTTAACTCGTTTCTTATGAGCTTCATTAGCCAAGGCAGCGTCATGATGGGTTTCATCCAATTGGATTAGTTCCAAGAAATGAGCCTCTTCCTCTGAAGTTCCAAGGAGAAGGTCGACTACGAGCTTGAGAGATGAAATCTCACACTGAATTGGTAATACAGCTTCCAAGCCATACACCAGCTGAAAGGGTGTAAACCCAGTCACATTTCTTATCGAGGTTCTGTATGCCCACAAGGCTAAGTATAGGATTAGGTGCCAACTCCATTTGTGGACTCCAATCATCCTTTGCAGCATGCGCTTCAGGACTTTGTTGATGGCCTCAACTTGTCCGTTAGCTTGCGGATAATACAGAGTAGAAATGTCGTGGGACAATCCTAATTTGGCATCCAATTCAAATGTGATCCATGATCTGTGACTATAGCCTATGGAACACTGAACCTAGAGACTACATGATTGAAAAAGAAAATAGCAGCCATTTCACCATTGTTGTTTAATGTAGGCATCGCCTCGGCCCATTTCGTAAAATAGTCAACTGCGACTATGATATACCCATGCCCCCTGGCCGAGGTGGGGTTACATGTCATGAAATCTATGCCCCATTTGGTGAATGGCCCAACAGCAACTACTGGATGCAAAGGTGTGGGTGGTATTCTGGTTTTGCGATCGAAGATTTGACAAGCATGGCAACTTCTGACTATGGTTATGCAATCTTTGAACATTGTTGGCCAGAAGTAACCTGCTCGTAAAATATTTTGTGTCGTAGCGTAACCAGATTGATGCCCCCCACACGCGCCTGAATGGCAATCATTCAGGACTTTTTCAGCCTCCTCATGGGTGAGGCACCTTCGCAGAACTGTATCGATACCGCGACAGTAAAGTGTATCACCGATGATCATGTAGTCTTTTGCTTGGTATCGAGTACATCGTTGTTCTGAGCAAGAGGTATTAGGCCTATATGTTTGGGTTTGGAGATAGATGATTATATCTCCATACCATGGATCGTTCGACGATATCAGAAAGAAATATATACCCACAATTTATGCTTTGGATGTTGAATCGTTGGACAATGATGGGAAGTTGCATAGTAACTCCGCGAAAACAAGATATTTCTTTGATTTGGATTTTAAGAATTCCATATCAAAAAATAGCTATCCATTTCGAATATTTTCCCCCAAGTAACTAACACAACATAATGTAAATCATAGGGTTACAATCTGACAAAATGGTAGTTTTGCGAAAGAGGATATAGTGTCAAAATCTCTGTACTGCTTGAACAACTGAAAGAGCCAGCTTTTCAACATAGGAATACTTGCTTTCTGTATCATTTAAGTTTCGTCTCAAATAATATACAAGATGTTCAATTCCATTTTCTTCTTGAACTAAAACCATTGCGATGGTTGTATCTGTTGTAGCTAGATACATGTTAAAGTCTTTTTGATAATCAGGAGCGTACATTAATGATGCTTTTATTAGGGATTCCTTTAGAGCATCAAAGGAAGCTTGCACAACCTAATCCCAATTGAAGGGTACTTCTTTTTTAAAAAGACGCGTATAACCTTTAGCAAGTTCAGCATAATTTGGAATGAACCTCCTCAGAAAGTTTGCTTTCCCTTGGAGTTTCTGAATCTGAAGCAAATTTGAAGGTGGAGGCATATTGATGATTGCCTGAACCTTACATGGGTCCAGTCGAATTCCGTCCTTAGAAACCACGAATCCAAGTAAACGACCAGAACCAACACAAAACACACACTTGTGTAGATTGAGTCATATCTTGTAGTGTCGGCAACGTAGAAATATAGCTCTCAAATGTTGTGGATGATCAATCTGCTTTCGCGAATGATCCGGAAGATCATCGAGATATGGTTGAATGATGTTCTTGACATCATGGAAGGCATAATTCATAGCCCTCTGAAAGGTTGCCCCTGCGTTCTTTAAACCCAAAGGTAATTTGCAGTATGCAAATGTGCCCCAAGGACATATAAATGTAGTCTTAGACTAGTCCTGTGGGAGGATATTTATTTGATTATACCCGAAAAATCCATCCATAAATGAAAAGATTTCGCATCCGGCGCATTCATCAATTATCTGGTCGATGAAGGGTGTAGGGTAGTTGTCCTTTGGACAAGCTTGATTTACATCCCTGTAATCAATGCACACTCTAATCGTTCCTTGCTTTTTCATCATAGGAAAAATATTCGATACCCAATCAGTTATAGGAACTGGGTAAATGAAAGCAACATGTAAAAGTTTTTCAACTTCTGCCTTGATGGCAATGGCTTTCTTCGGGTGCACCTGCCAAAGCCATTTTCGTACAGGTTTGACATCTGGATACATCTTGATTTCGTGTTCAACTATGCTCAAGTCAATGCCCAGTATTTCTTCATATGACGATGCAAAGACATCTCTGAATTCGCAAAAGAGAGTGCAATATATTTCCAGTTCTGAAGAAGAACAATATTTTCCGACATGAATATTCTCTACAACATTAGGTTTGATCGAGATAATTATGGCGATAGTTTCTTCAATATTGGATAGATTTTGTTCGGAATCCACCGTATTTATAGTATTTGATAGAAAATCAAAAACTGAAGGATGATCAAGGTCATTGTAATAATCTTCGTTGTAATCCGGAAGATGGAAACGATGGTGGTAATCTTCCCATGGTGCCTCTCCTATCATCATCGACTGAATAATTCCTTCATCTATAGAATGTACATGTGACCAAGGATCTGAAGAGGTTCCATATTCCTTTGACCTATCTACCCAAACACTCGATGAGTGTTGATTTGGGTTTGCCGCCTAGGCTAAGAAAATTGATTGCTACAAAATTTCTATTGGGCTTGGAGGCAATACCTGTTAACGATCCATGTTAACAAAATGTTCAGGAATCTTCTGAATGGAAGATATCATATTGCATGTTCTTACTGTGGCCACTTCCACCAGATTACTCAAAGGCGGTAGGGAAAAAGTTCCCATCAAGGCAGGGTCTTTCACTAGGCCTACTCCGACATTTTGAAGCGAATGAGAGCTTCCATGGATCATTGGAATGCTTCCTGTAACTTGTGAACTGTTGGGGAGAAAGGTTTTTTTATCAACAATTGTAATTCCTCCTTGAAAAGGAAATGAAATATTTCTAAAGTAAGTTGATACAACAGCAGCCATAGCATATATCCAGGGCCTTCCTAGTAGGATATTGTAATCGAGGTTTCCATCGACAACTTCGACGTCAATTTCTATTATTTTTCCCCCCAGTTCAACTTGTAAGTTACTTAAAATCCCGTATGAGGTGTACATTTGTCCATCGAATGCTTTTAATGTCGTTAATGATCTTGACAAGGGTGGTGAGCCTAAAGTTTTCTAGCAACTCATTGACATAATGCAAGTAGATGCCCCCTCATCAATAATTGTTCGATGAATAGTTTTGTTGAGGGCTTTCACTTGGATGAGGAAAGCGAGTTGTGCTGGTAACTGAGGTTCATATCCTTTATGATTAAAGGCCACGAGATTGGAATCTGCTAGGTCAATCTCACCTATTGCTGATAATAGAGTCTACTTTTGGGAGGGGAAATTTTGCAGTACTTCAAGTGTTGACATAGCGGACGATGATTGGGCTAGATCCTCTAATATATTATGATTCTGTGCTTCTCGGGCACGAGGATTAAATGTCGATTTGTGTACCACTCCCTTTGGAGGCTTTATTGTTAGCTCAGGAATGATGGGTGGCACAACTTCGATTGAAGTTGTTGTCGAACTACTAGGTTGATCTGCAGCCTTGTTGTTCGACAGTTGTGGATTCCCGTAATCTTTATTCCTTGTCGATATCAAAGCATCATTTTGTTGTTTCGAAATGGACAACATAAGCACTTGGGATGGGGAAGCATTGTCTCTAGCAACCAGATTGGTTTCTAGGTTTGGAAATGAATTCATTAATACTGCTGAGGTTTTTGTACTCTTAAAGAACTTCTTAATCTTAGCTTTATACAGGAAATCGCTCATCCAATGGTCTTCATCACATATGTGACATGGTGAAGGAGGTTTCTTTTGCCCAAAAGGGTTTGCAGAAGATTTTTCAGGAGATGAATCATCCTGTTTCTTATTTTTGCTTTTCCCTTTCTTCTTGCCCCCTGGTTGCTTCGGTTCTTTGCCTTTGTCAGTCGACACGGCATTAACCTCTGAGGCAAGAAGTTCTTCATTTGCATTTTGACCAGAAACCGTACGGGCTTTCTTAGATGTAGCCTTTGTGGTTTTCGTGCTAGTTGTACCTATCACGCCATCACCGGCATGAGAGTCTTTGTTTGATTTAGGAGGAGGAACGGAAAACTCTGGTCTAGGAGCATCAAGAATTTTGTCATAGAGCATGCCTGACTGAGTATAGATAAAGTCTAGATATTGCGTACAAGCAGTGACTTGCTCTTCAGTGACAACCCCTCCCTTAGCCACATCTTCTGTAATAGAAGGTAACAATGACTTAATAAACCATTCAGCTAGCAGCTGATCAGGAACATATGTTTTTACCATTCGATGACAACATCACCACTCATGAATATGATCAGATATGTGAGTGGTTGTTGTTTTCTTAAAATTGGTAAAAAGCTCCATTCCTATTTCGTACCTTATGGGTAACTGAAAATGGGTTAAAAAGGTGGTGGCAAGGGCACTGAAGTTATCGAATGAAGCTCTAGGAAATTCGATGTACCATTTTGCTACTAGACTAATTAACGTTCTCTAAAAGAGGCGAAGCCAAATCGAATCATCATTGATAGTGTTGGATGAACACCACAGATGAAAGGTCATCACATGATTCAACGGATCTTCACCTAGATTTCCATTGAATTTAGGAATATTTGACGGAAGTTTATGAGGAATCGTCGGCCACCAAGGGGTGTAAGAAATTGGATCATTTGTTAGCCGGTTCAAATCTGGTAATTATAAAGTTGCAACGAAAGGCAATTATTGATTCAGGTTTGGCAAAGCATACCCAAGATAAGATGGGATCGCCTGAGCAATGGGTCTTTGCATACCAGCATAATGTATTTGATGCTGATAACTTTGATAAGGTTGATGGGCATAACCATTATGATATGATTGATGGTGACCATTTTGAATATACGGCTGCCCATTACCCACAAATCTTTCTTGCTCAGGTCCTCAGTAAGCTTGCTAGAATTGCGGTTGTTGATATTGCACCAGCCATGGTTGTGAAGCCATTTGCTATTGTCCAATACTGGATGTTTGACCAAGATGAGGGGTGATAGTACCCATTTGAGCCTGAGTCGCTTCAGTTAAGGAGCCACTAATCGACGATTGTGGTTGAGTCATTGAGACAAGAGGTTGTTGTATTACGACTTGAGAGACTTGAGGTTGACATACAATAGGCAGTGCTTGTACTTGCGACACTATCACAATAGCCGGTGTAGTGGGAATATTCGACACAGGTAGATTTGGTTGCATTGAATATACAACTCTTGGCTATTGAGGTAGTATTGGCACCCAACCACTGGATGTAATTCCAGCTTGACCTGAATTCTATTGTAAACTCTCATATGGTTTTTCTCCTGGAGGGAACAATGAAAAGGCATATTGCCCCCCATATGGCGGCAATCCAGTGTTCAAAGGAAAAATTGGTCTTTGTAGAATGGACTGCCCAAATTGATACTGTTGTGAAGGATCAATTTGCTGAGACTCAACATAAGAAATTCCAGATATTATTCCGGACGAACAAATGGGAATAGACCATACTGTCAAAACAGTCCCTGGGTGGACTTCATCTAGCGGTTGAGAGCTAGTTGGGACAGATGGTATACCAGCAAACATTGTCGGAGTAGTGGCAGGAGGTTCTGTTGTTGCTGTATCGGATGACACAGTCCTAGATGTCGATGGTTGTTCAGACATATTGAGTCTATCCAAAAGACTTCCTAGAGATTCTACAGGAACTTGCGATGAAGGTTGACTAACTTCTGAATTAGAAGGATATAGGTGGATCCCAGTTCCAAAATGCAATGGGGTACTAGATGGAATATCCTCCACAATCTCTTCTATCACAATCAGTCCAGGTGGAAGAGGCAAACCATCAGGTCCGTAAAATATTTCTGGTTTTGAAGAAGGTACACATTTTGCAACGACAGATGTTGGAGGGTTAACACCTTCTGAATCAGTCCTAGATGGATCTGGTTCAGGAATATATGTGTTTACCATTACAGTAGGATCACTTCTAATGTCCTCTTGTAACTGTGGAACTTCTTCTCTAGAGGCAGGGATACCAAAAATAGTTAGAGTAACGGGAGTCTCTAAGGATGTTGAAACAAAAGTTTCAAACAAACCAGGGAACTTTGACCCAGTTAAACGAGATCGCTTGGCATGGAATGGTTTCGTTTCCAGAGTCAAAGACAGTTGACTCATTATTTTATGCGAACAATGGGGTTTTGATTGACTTTCTTCCATGATTGCAGATTACTTGATCAACTCAAAATAAAAAGGGGAAAATTCTATTCCGAATTAAATGAATTTTATGATGCTTTGACACAACTTGCTTTTTCAATTTTTAACAGTCGAGAAAAAGCTAAAGATGACTCTAGTCACCTTCGATTTTTAATGAGCCTAAAGTGACAAGTGCTCATATGGACCTTTTCTTTTAAGGAGTTTGAAAAGGAATGAAAGTGACTTCTCTGGAAATCTAGACAGAGGGATTATCAAACCAATGGCAAAACTGCAGAATACTTTTTACGATACGGCAGTCAGTCTTCCCAAATGTTGTGTTCAATGCATTGTGATCGATAGGGTGGCAGACATAGCTTCCTAAGGATAAAGGATGTAGCCTATTGTGCTCTCCCAGTATATACTCGACGGTACGTGGGAGCACAAGTCCGTATTGGCACTTGTCATCTCAAAGAGGTGGAATGACCCAACCTACGATGAAAGAAATAGTTACTAGGCTTTACGACGCTGGAATACATCTCTAGCCTAGACTTCTAAATGTTGTGCGTTAGGTTCCAAAGCGTTTTTATGTTCATTGAGGTTTATTTTATAGTTGATCTTTCTTAGGAAGTTTTCCTTTAAGGTTCACCGCATGATGTAGATATACAATTCCTAAATGTGCAATCTAAGATGATAAACAATCATTTACTTTCTTTTTGCAATAAAAATCGTAGCTACTAAGGAAAGAGAAATGAAATTCTTTCAACATAGAGCAGAGAGCACACACTAGATGCACTTTTCCTAAATCAATTTCAACATGCAGTCTAAATGCAAATGCACATGCATGTATTGTTTTTCAATTTCCTTAATGTGAGAATGACAAAAGAAAACTAATTATAGATCTAAACTATCTTCTTTCAAAGCGACAGTACTAACAATTTTCTCTTCAAAAAATGAAAGGAAGGCTAAGACAAAACTTTGCGATTTCGAATTTAAAATTGCTTTCGACACTTGAAATACTATTAATTCAAATCAAATACGATGGAAAAAGTGTAATCGACTATCTAAAAGAGGAATGCTTTACGACACTCTTTTCCTTGACTGAAAACGACAGTTGTGACACTTTCAAATCAAAAGACGATAGTTCGATTAAGCCACTATTTTCTAAGAGAACTGTAAATGATGAAAAATACATAAAAAAACATTCACAATTCTTTATCAATGGAGGCTGAAATAATGCAAAGGAAGATGGTTTCAATGGTGATGTACTGATCATAGACATTAAAACTACTGAATAAAGCTAAATACAATGAAGAAAAAACCAAAATCTAGAGGCAGAAACAATCTTAGTCAATCATCACAACTGTAACACAGGGAAACAGGGATGCATCTCACCTGCAACACATGGGAGGTGCGATGCATCTAGATTGCCAATGAGAGACAATGTGATGGTCCAGGGATGAGACTGAGCTTGGTTTTCACTCACAGTTTGCAGCTAAGTTCAGGGATTTAGGCTGAGCTAACGATTGTTAGTAAACACAAAGTATAGGGGTTGATATAATGAGGTTATTTGAGCTACCACCAGGGCACTTAGGATATTTGCAAGCTAGATGTTCAATTCATAAACCAACCCAGAGATTGACTGAAGCAGCGTTGATCTACTTTGCAGTTGCATAGAAAAATCAGTTCAAAGGCTAGCTGGCTTGACTTCAAGCTCCATCTGTGGTTTATAAAGCAAACAACAGTAACAAAACAAACAAACTATTCGTTCCCCAGTGGAGTCGCCATTTTGTTATCGGGAAAACTAGTGTCCATTCAGAGCTGCTAGTCCCACTAAGATGGGTAGCTATCTTAGAAACAAACAAACTAAAGTTACTTTTGTTTTCCTTTATGAGAGATAGATGAGAGAGAAGCAGAGAGTACCAACCTCAGTCTTTCGTTGGTCTCCTTGCTTGTTTCCTCTCTCCCTTGATAGAGCTTTTGCCACTCCTTTCTCACTTGTCCCGCTTCAAAGAACACTTGTAGAGTCAAGGCAGCAAAATACCATCAAAGCATAGAGATCTATAACCATAAAAAATGTAGGATCAAATGTACATTAACCATATAAATGCATATACAAATACAAGATTCAGAGATATACAAGCATATGGAGGAAAACTCAAATAGCTTTATTGATAGAAGTAGTAGAAGAGAGGATTACAACCAAGTTGTCTGATCCAGCATCATCATCCCAGCATGAAAGCCCTCTTCACCTCATACAAAGCAAGATCACCCAAAAATGTCTTTAAAGAGAAACCTACAGCACTTCCTTGCAAATTACAAAATTCCAGCCTCTGGATCTCTAGGATGAGGGATCCATATATAGATGTTTGCAGGAGAGTGAGTCAGCTTCTGGGATTTTTATTAGTGTCATTTCACTGATATTTCTTGGTTCCACTTGGATATTTCATGATCTCTTACTCATCCCTAGGCGAATTTAGAGAGGCAAGTGTCATATGACCAATTTCTAGAAGATTCTTTGAGTTTCCACCTAGCAAACTGCTTCTACCATTTGTCTACTCTCGCTCATCGCACCCTACAGAAGGGCTTTTCAGTATGCATTACACCCTTAGCATGGAGTAGTCTGTATGGTCCAGTTTTGACCAGTTCTGAGCAGTTTTTCAGGGAGAACTTCTCGGAAATGATGTAATCAGCTGACCTTGTTCCTTTAGGGTATGAAACAACACTTTTAGGGGTTTAGAAGCCCTTGGTTTATGGACATATGTGATTGGGTTGCAGTGCCCAAATATGTCTATAACACTTTGTTTCTTGCTGAACCAAGACACTAACCTGGAACCCATATAGAATGCACCACCACTAGTGCTTTTTCTATCATCAACACTTCCTACCCAACCTGCATCTATATATGCATGAGGAGTAATATATACATCTCTAGGATACCACAGTCCAAAGTCCTGAGTTCCTTGAAGATATTCGAAAATTATTTTGACTGCCTTAAGGTTTTATTCCTTTGGATTTTCTTGGAATCTTCCAACTATTCCTACTACATGCATGATGTCAGGTTGGGTACCTATTAGATAAAGCAGACTACCAATCACGGATCTATAAGTTCGTTGATGTACTATTGTTGATTCATCATTTGAGCTGAGACTGCATCCTGTTGCCATTTGGGTACATACATGTTTAGAATCTTCCATTCTGCACCTTTTCAAGATCTGTTTGAGATATTTGATTTGTGAAAGAAAAATTCCATATTTAGTTTTTTGAACTTGTAGACCAACAAAATAGGTAAGTTCACCAAGCAAGGACATTCCAAATTCTTCTTGCATTACTGAAGCAAAACTCTGACTCATGGATTCTTCATTACTACCAAAAATGATATCATCGACATAAACAATAATAATTAGCAAATTATCAGTTTCAATATTTGTATATAGATTTCTATCTGCATAACCTTTTGTAAAACCTTGTTGGTGTAGATATTTGTCAAGGCGGTAATACCAGGCCCTTGGAGCCTGTTTCAGACCATAGAGAGCCTTTTTGAGTCTGCATACAAGTTTTGCATCATTTCCAAGAATGAATCCTTCTGGTTGTTCAATATAAACTTCTTCTTATAAATCTCCATTAAGGAAGGTTTATTTTACATCCATTTGGTATACTTTGAATTTCTGAAAGCTGGAAAGAGCAAGAAACATCCTTATGGCTTCAAGTCTGGCAATAGGTGCAAAAGTTTCTTCAAAATCTATACCTTCTTGTTGAGAATACCCTTTACAAACAAGTCTAGCCTTGTTTCTAATGACTTCTCCATTTTCATTCAACTTGTTCTTGAATATCCATTTAGTTCCTATAATATTTTTATCATCAGGTCTAGGAACTAATTCCCAAGTATCATTATTTTCAATTTGCTCAAGTTCTTCATCCATGGCCTTGACCCAACATTCGTCTTTGCATGCTTCATATGGCTTGTGGAGTGTTCTCCTTCCTTAATGAGTGCCCTACCTGAAGGGTTTGATCAATAAAGAATCATTTCATATTATTTCTAGGTTTATTTTCATTGTCTTATATTTTCATATCAGATCTATAATGTTTCTGGGTTAGGTCTATAACAAGTGGTATCAGAGCTATAACAAGTGGTATCAAAGCATAAAAAATAATAATTAGCAAATTATGAGTTTCAATATTTGTATATAGATTGCTATCTGCATAACCTTTTGTAAAACCTTGTTCGTGTAGATATTTGTCAAGGCGGTAATACCATGCCCTTGGAGCCTGTTTCAGACCATAGAGAGCCTTTTTGAGTCTGCATACAAGTTTTTCATCATTTCCAAGAACGAATCCTTCTGGTTGTTCAATATAAACTTCTTCTTATAAATCTCCATTAAGGAAGGTTGATTTTACATCCATTTGGTATACTTTGAATTTCTGAAAGCTGGAAAGAGCAAGAAACATCCTTATGGCTTCAAGTCTAGCAATAGGTGCAAAAGTTTCTTCAAAATCTATACCTTCTTGTTGAGCATACCCTTTACAAACAAGTCTAGCCTTGTTTCTAATGACTTCTCCATTTTCATTCAACTTGTTCTTGAATATCCATTTAGTTCCTATAATATTTTTATCATCAGGTCTAGGAACTAATTCCCAAGTATCATTATTTTCAATTTGCTCAAGTTCTTCATCCATGGCCTTGACCCAAAATTCATATTTGCATGCTTCATTTACATTTTGAGGTTCAGTGGAGGATAGTAATGCTAGATAGCTTGAGGTCCCTGTAATAGTTCTTCTTGTCTGTACACCTGCCTCCTTTTCCCCTAAAATTTGAGTTTCTGGATGATTTTTCTGAACATACTTGGATGGAGTCTTTTCTTCTACCATTATATCTTCTTCTGGTGCTTCATTGGTTTCTTCTTCAATATAATTTGATTTGATGTGGGAAAGTAATCCCCATCTTCCTCATTTTCATAATATTTTATTGAGTTTATATGTTTTGGATTTTTGCATGCTTCATAAACTACAACATCAATGCTTTCAAAAAAAATCCAAGTCTTTTATTATAACATTTATATCCTTTAATTCTGGAAGAATAACTCAGAAGAATACCTTCATCTGCTCTGGGTTCAAACTTACAAAGTTTTTCATCAGTTCTTTTGATAAGACATTTGCTTCCAAAAACTTTAAAGCATTTTACAGTAGGAGCCTTACCATACCAAAGTTCATGTGGATTTTGAGTTCTATTTACCCGAACATTTTCTTTATTGAGAATAGTCACGGAAGTGAATGCAGCTTCACCCCAGAATGTTGCAGGAGTTCCAGATTCATCTAGCATAGCTGGAGCCATTTGTTGAATTGTTCGGTTCATTATTTCTACCACACCATTTTGCTGAGGAGTTCTTACGGTGGAGAATTTCCTTTTTATTCCATGTTGTTCACAAAAGTCAAAGAATTCATCTGATATAAATTCCCCTCCTCAATTAGATCTGAGGCATTTGATTTTTTGATCTGATTCATTTTGAACCAAAGATTTGAAGGCTAGGAACTTTTCAAATGCTTCATCTTTATGCTTTAGAATACCTATCCAACACATTCTAGAAAAATCATCAATGAACAAAATAAAGTATTCTTCTCCACTAGGTGACTTTTTCCTTGTTGGTCCACATAAATCAGTATGGACAAGTTCAATAGGCTTACTAGCTGAACCTTCTTTTTCAATGAAGTGAACTCTAGTTTGCTTACCGATTTGACATGGTTTACATATTGTATTTTTTGGGATGCTGATATCTGGAAGATCACAAACAGCCTTGAGTCTTCATGCTTTTCTTATTTGAGAAAATCTTATATGTCCCAATCTTCTATGCCACAGCCAATTTTTATCATTTTTGCTTAGATAGCATTTTTGTTGTCCTCCTTTGAGTATTTATAAGTTGTTTGGAGTTCTTGTACCTTTGATCATAGTCTCTCCTGTATCAAGCTCACGGAAAACACATCTGTTTGATTGAAACACCACTTCATTTGCTTAATCACACATTTGACTGACACTTAATAGGTTATGCTTTAAACCATCTGCATACATAACATTTCCAGCTTTAAACTTTTCTTTCAAGAAAATAGAACCTTTACCTTTTATGACAGCTGGAGTGTCATTTTCAAATGAGACATTTTTTTCCTTTTATAAGGCATTATATGATTGAAGTTTCTCTTTGTCACCTGTCATGTGTTTGGAGCATCCATTGTTGATGTACCACTGATTTTCTTGTCCTTCTGCATACAAGGCTATACCACATCTTTCTGTTTGAGATTATTTCCTTCTCCATATCTTGGGATTTAATGGTGTTTGCTCCTTTTGAGGTGTTTGCCAAAATTTTCTCCTGCATTCAGATTCTTCATGACCAAAGTTGTTACAGATTGAGCATTCTATTTCATTTTCAAGAGGAGAAAAGTTATTATAGGAACTTCTCTTGATCCTTGTTACATTCCTTTGATTTCGTGCTTCTCTAGTCATGATGGTTTTGTAAGCAACACATTGAGCAGCTTTGTGCCCAAAATTATGACATGAAAAACATTGCCCATTAAAGAAGTTTATGTGACTATCGAATCTATTTACCTGTTGATTGTAGTTTCTATTGTTATTCATATTTGGAGCAAATTGAGTATGATTTTCCTGAGGTTGGTTGTGGCTTCTATTGATATTCATCCTTGGAGCAAATTGAGTATGATTTACGTGGTGATTAGCTTTATGCCTTCGCTGACGATTGTCATACTGTTCACTGGTCTTTGTTGCATCAAGATAGCTTTTGGTGGAGGTTGATGGCTTTTGTGATTGGGATGCTTCTTCAATATATCCAAGACCCGTCTTTATCAGAGGAGAATGCTGAACTTTGATAATTTCATTTAAAGTTTCTGATCCTTTAGAAAATCTAAGATTGAGAGATTTTGTTTTCTCAAGATCTTTTCTTAGACCCACAATTTCACATTCTAGTTTTTCATTGTGTTTTCTTTTTCAGCAAGTTGGTATGTCAAGGTATCTATGATCATATTCTTTTCTTCTAAACATAATTTGAGTTTAGAGATTTCTTCATGAAAGTTTTCCTCTTCTAAAGCATCCCAAAATTATCATTGTCATAAGCCATAAGAAGTATATGATAATCACTATTAGATAAACCATCATTATATTTATGAGTATAGTAACTCCTTGTATTCACAACTTGTTTCCTATTCCCTTTTGCATATTCCTTTCCTTTTTCATATTTATATTTATGAGGACATCTGGCAGCATAATGACCGACTCTGCCACAAGCAAAGCATTTGAAAGGGAGCTTACCTCTAAACCTTCCAGAACCTTGTTGAAGCTTCTTGACAAAATTTACCTCATCCTCTTCTTCTGAAATGTGTCCTGATTCATTATGTTCTTCCTTTTGATAAAGCTTTAAATGCGGCTTCTCTCATATCTTATGGAACTCCTTTTCTCATCTCAAAAGCAGTTAGGATTTTGTGAAGCTGTGTCATAGTGATATTCTGAAGATCCTGTTTTTCTTCTATGGCAGACACTTTTGATTCAAATTTAGTAAACAAGGATCTCAAAATTTTCTCAACTAAGGTAACTTCTTTTATTTATTCACCCAGATTCTTCATACAATTAACAACCTCATCTATACGTAAGAAGTAACTAGCTATAGTCTCATTACTATGCATCTTAAGAGTTTCATACTGTATTTTGGGAGTTTGAAGCTTAGCACATTTTACCTGAGAGTCTCCTTCATAGCTCAGAATGATCTTGTCCCATATCTCTTTGGCTGATTTGAGTTGCATGACTTTGACAAACTTGGATTGTGACAAACTTCCCAATAAAGTATTGACAAATTTGGCATTGGTTTCATATTGCTTTTTACCTGCCACATCTGTAGGAATTGTTGTTGGAAATGTATATCCTCCTTCCACAATTTCCCAGACATCTATTCCAAGAGATTGTAGATAGGTTTTGGTTCTTATTTTCCAATAAACAAAGTTTCTCCCATCGAATATTAGCGGTCTGATGGATACCATTCTTTTTTGATTATTCATTTTGATGGATCTCCCTTCAAGTGATCAAGCTTCTTCTGAAGGACCTACTCTGATACCAATTGTTGGAAATAATATTGAGAGGGGGTCGAATCAGTATTATCATATCAATAAATTTATTTCCCAAACAGATTTATATATGCTACTTCAGTGAAGTGAAATAGCGTGTACACATAACTATGATTAAAGAAACCAGCGTATATCCAGAGAAATTGTGATTTAGACAACTTATCATGTGCTGATCTTAAACCAGTACATCAGTAACTTATTAGACAATGCAGTAAAAGCATAATAAAGAATCACACATAAGCAACACACATGAACACCAAGATTTAAGGTGGAAACCCAATGTGGGTGAAAACCACCTACTGTTGTCGTCTCTGTCTTCTTTTAATAATAAGAAAATTTGTTTACAATCTTGTACTAGTGCAGACTCATACCAGTATGTAGGCACCCACCTACAGAAGGCTACAACCTTCTCACATTTTCCAGCTTCTACTGGAAGGGAGATGCAACCCCCTAGCTCTTGTACTAGCCAATATGATTACTAGTACGTAGGCACTGACCTACAGAAGGCTACGACCTTCTTTCTTCCTCCAGGGACCACGTTTCATGAATTTTCAGACTGGATACTCCTAGATCACAACACCACAATCTGAAGGCCACGTTTCATCCAATTTTCATATTAGACCCATCAAAAAAATTAAACTTAAAAATGCATCAACCAACATTCAGTTAATATGAACAATCAGATCACTGACACCAGAACATTGTGTTGAACCCAGAACCCTGCATCATCATTCAAAACCAGTTGTAACTTCAAAAATCATGCATTAGAGTGTATATGCTACTTGGTTGAACCCAAACTGCGTGTATATGCTACTTCCGTTAATCAAACCTGTGTATATCTTCAAAACTACTGCAAACATAAACTTTTGAATCAAGTTTATACCAACCAAAAATATATTGAATATCTACTGTCAACTTAAAGAGCTTTACACAGGCAGCGATAGAGATCACTTCTTCTCACTTATACAATCAAGCAAACAAATACTAGCCTCCTTATGCATTCAGTTTTACATTCAGATCTAAGAAGACTTCATTAAGAGACAACAACAAAACAGCAACACTGATCTGATAGATCAGTCATCCTTGAACACCAAGCTTTTTCTTTTGCATACACTACTTGGAAGAGCCGAACTGGCATGTATACGCACCTTCATCAAAGCGAACTAGCGTACAAATATGCAAATACTTACTTCAAAATTTCGTTGCACCTTTGGACTTCAGACAAACCGAAATCACGATATTTAAAGAATAAAATAGGTGTACATAATCAGATCTAGCCCAATATTAGATCATTCAATAATAATAGGTCATTATGATCTTGATCCATCATTAGATCTCATCCAGCATCAAATGGTCAGGTGCATATTTAGTCTAGATCAAAAAAAGCATCAAAAACCCATTTTTCTTTTGATATGACACTTTATAAGATATTCATTACTTATACTCTTAGCCCTTTGATCTTCTCCTCCTCATATACTTATATCCTTTATCAATACCTTGGACCAAAATCACTTAGGACCAAATACCTAGTATTAATACCTTGGACCAAAAACCTCGGACCAAAACCTTGGTTTTCCAACATGTACGCGCTTTTCCTCCCATGGGAGTCTGTGTATACGTATACGCTCTTTTTGTTCTGTGTACCAACATGTATACATTGTTTTGACTAAGTGGACCCGTGTATACTTCTTAAACTTCTTTACATCAACCTTTTCCTTTACATTCTTTATTCTGATCAATAGACCTAAGTTCCATCTTCCTGTTCTTCTGTACCAATGTCCCATTACTTCTGAATAGACCTGTTACACTGCAATTTTCCATATTACTTCTGAAATGATCCTTTGAACTGCCATGCATTCTATCACATCTGATATCTCCCCTGTAGATTCATCTAGCTATGTAGATTCATCTAGTTACCATATACAAGTGAGTTGTTCTGCTATAAGTGGGTTTCCATCAAGTACAACACATGCATCATAATGACAACAATGGTAATAGATGAATGACTTACTTAATGCAGTTGAATCCCAAAAAATGATATCTAATATAATGCACTGTGAAAACCCCCAATACCTAATTCAAAAGAGTGAAGGGAACTCTACTTGAATGGTTCATGAGGCACAATACTTGCTAAGGTTTTGCAAATGGGGTAGCAAGCTAAGTAGGCTTCATTGTGGGGAAAACTCCACAGTTAAGCGCGCTTGAGCCAGAGGCGATCTGGGATGGGTGACATCCTGGGAAGTCTTGGTTATCGGGTGCAAGCCCCGGAAGTGATGATTGACGCGATGTGATCCATTTCACTAGTTTCAATCCAACTTCTTCACCCCAGTGAGCATAACCCGATGCAATGAATGCTAAGTGGACTATTCAAAAATCATGAGAAATTAGTCAGTTACGACTACCTCTCATGGAAATGGTCATAGATGAATGACTTACTTAACCTAGTTGAATCCCAAAAAATGATATCTAATATAATGCACTGTGAAAACCCCTAATACCTAATCATTATTATCGTTATTATATTATCATTTTTATTGTTGGTATGTTTTGACACATGAACGATCATGAGATGATGGATAATCTAGACAAGGAAAAAATGACAATTCTTACTTATATTCAGAATTTATCCATTAAACTATCATTTTAAGTTAATGTTATAATTTTAATTAACTTTGAATTTTCTCTTCATCTTCATTTATTATATTTTGAATTAATTAAAAAAAAACCTTAATATATTAATTAATCACTAAGAAATTATAATTAAAAAAAAAATATTATTTCCTATTATGTAATTTAAAATTTTAAAATTCTAATTAATTCAATACTCAACTTTTTAAAGCATATTTTTACTTAAATAATCTAACAAACCAAAATTTTCAATTAATTATAAGTAGAATTTCCACTATCAATTCGATAATGGGAAAATCTTCCACTTGATGGAAAACACTGTGAGTTATAGGTCTTCAATTTGATTCATTTGTTCTCCATTTGGTGTACACCATAGATCGATCCATTAAACCTTAGATCATTAACTGTATGCCCAAAGAGTATCGATATTCCTTCAACATACCCTTTTTAACACTAGATCTACAATTTCGTGACTTCAGTCAATATACAGAGTCTTCTTTGATGAGTAAATGTACGTTTACTAGGATTGTTAATTAACAGTACTATGAAACCAGGTATTGGAGATTCTTTCTCTAAACTTGATAAACTTTTCCTAGCAAGAAATACAAAGTAGATCTCAATGCCATCGACCTATGGCACATACAAAATCTGATTTAAATGCTCAATCACCGCACCACACTATCGATAAGCTTTACCATCCTTCAAACTTTGAAATAATCAATACCTCTATACTTCAAGTAAATCTTATCTCTAAAGTGTTGAAGCACTTTATCGATGGTTCAACATCGATAGACAATGATCACCCACAAGATGCAGAAGTTCAAAATGCCACACAGTCACTTCATTTTCACAAGCCCAGCACTAGCCCTATGTTCTGATACCAATTGAAGTGAGATAATAAAACAAAATATCAGAAATTTGAAAAGGCTATCAATCCTTAATTCATTGATTTACAACTAATGATACATAATTCACAAGATGAGGACTCGTATTATAGAATTGAGATTCTCATAACAAACAACCAATTTGGTTAATTGGTTGAATCTCCTCTACAAGTTTCTCCACAATATCTCCATAAATGTCTCCACAAATATCTAAGTTGATTTTGTGTGATTTCATCCCTAACTTCTCTCATTATCCTCACCTTCAGTCATACATAGACTTGCAAAGTAAGTCTACTTTCATTATGAATAATTTCATATTTTATTATGAATTATTCTTGCACACACCAAATGGTTAATCAACATTTGATTTGGAATAATAATTGTTAATATATGTATGAGGCTAGCAACCTTTATCTTCTTTCACCATTTATTTATTTATTGAACAAAACTATGCATTGGCACTTATTATTTTCAACGAGTGGAAGAGGTATCCCGACTTATTGAGAGAAGAGGAGGTTTCCCATTTAGAGAAGTAATTTAAGACTTATGATTTAGGGTTTCACGCTCTAAATTTTCCCCATGTTCCTTATCTACTAGATTGGAAGAGCGTTAACAAACAATTAGACATAGGCCAAGTTGAGTAGTTCAGGTGTTAGCATAAGTATGGATCTAATAGGTTCCCTCAAGGATCTCTTGTTGGATGAATCATATTTCCATCTGGACATACCTCAACATATGGCACTTTCGCAAACAAATAAGGAGAATAATAAGGAAACCCAACATTGCAGTTGTCACACTTCTCTTTGATTACACTACAAATTTCTTGGGCCATGAACCTTAACCTGTAGGTATTATTTATGTGCAATGACCAACAATTAAACACGACATGACATAACATAATAAAAATGTGACACACGACTGACTTAAACAAAGGAAAAGAAAGAAGAAAAACAACATGTACAAGAAGTGCAACTAGTAGCTACTAATACAAATAGTGCTTTAGATCTTGGCCATCTATAAGTAGGGGGTCAATAATCTAGTTCAAATATTTGAGATTGAAAGAATTATAGCATATTTTCTCCTCAACTGTGAATGGTCCAACACATAATGGTTGGATCTTTATATGTTTACCTTTGTCTTCGTGGGGTTTATCCCGTCTCAAAACTAGGTAACCCACATCAAAGCTCTTCACCTTTCTAGATTTTCTATCAAACCAATTCTTTATACGGTTTTGAAGCATGACCAAATGGTCCTTGGATTTGAGCTGTTCTTCCTTGATTTTTAGTAAAGTGTTTATCCTACTCTGAACCAGTAAGCACAGTTTAACTTGTGACTCTTGAGAGAGTTGCACGGTCGGTAGGTACATGTTTGGAGGAAATATAGCTTCCTTACCATACACCATAAAGTATGGAGAGGTCTTCAAGGAAGTCTTGGAGGTAACACAGTCATCCCAAAGTGCATTAGTTAAAGCAATATGGCATCTCTTCTTTTGAGAGAAAATAGTCTTCTTAATCATGCAAACAAGATTTTTATTTATGGATTTAACTAGACCATTTCCCTGGGGATAATAATTAGATCCATGCTGAAGAACAATCTCATTTTCCAATGCAAACTCAAAAAAATTTAATGATGAAAAATAGGTTGCATTATCAAAGACAAGTGATGTAGGAATGCCAAACCTAATCATGATGTTTTGTTGTATAAAGTGAATAAATTCCTTGTCACTTACTTATCTGAGTGGACCTGCTTCTAACCACTAGGTGAAGTAATCTATAAACATAAGGATATATCAGTGATGCTTTGACGAGTGTGGAAGAATATCTCCAATAACATCAAGGCCTCACTGTTGGAACGGTTCCTCGAATTCTACTGGGAGTAGTGGAGCAACTGATTTTCCTATCACAACCGATGCATTTCTAACAAGCTTGGCACTTGCGAACATAGGCATGAGAATTCTTAAAAAGAGTTGGGCAATAATAACCAACCCTCATAACTTTATGCATTGTGGTGTCACCCGCATAGTGGCCACTTGCTGGTCATTCATGTAGATACTTCAGAACCTTCTCCATATCTTGTGGCTCAAGGCACCTTAGCATAAATCCATTGTGGTGCTTTGAGAAAAGCACTCTATGGACCAATTGATATGATAGAGCCTTTAAGTGGATTTTCATTTTATTTTTATGTGATAAGTGCAAGGGAAAGGTGCCATGCTCTACAAATTGTTGTGACTCTATTTCATACTCCCATCCCAATAGATCTATTTCGATAACATCATTTTCTTCAACTACTAGCCTACATAGGTCATGACCCTTTATACTATGATCATATTGTTGAATACAGGTAATCCAATTAGCCCTTTTCTCACTTTGTTCTTGTTGCACAGGAAATTTTCTTACTGCTAGGTGAGGTACGAATATAGTGGTGTGAGATTTCAATAAGTACGGCCTAAAACACTTCAATGCCTTATATACTACATATGCTTGTTTATCAATGGTAGGGTAATTTAATTCTAGTCCCTGTAGACGAGCACTCATAAAAGAGATAAGTCGTTCATTACCTTCATTGTCCTTCTAAGTTAATACAGTGGCATATGATTAATCCAAAGAAAATGTATAGAGTAGGAAATCTTTACCATCGTCTGGACTGAATTATGCAGGTGCATCAGTGATATCCTGTTTGATCTAAGTGAAATCTTATTTCTCCCATTTGTCCCATTTGTATACTGCATCTTTATTGATAAGCTCCTGTATAAACTTGACTATTTGAGTGTATAAATCGGAGATGAATTTTCTGAGGAAATTGATTTCTCCCAAAAAATACTGGATGGATTTCTTGGTCACTAGAAATGAGATTTGTGTAATAGCCTTGACCCTTTCGTGGTCAAAATTGATACTGCTATTTTCTATAAGGTGCCCTAGCAGGATCCCTTTAGACACACCAAATATGCTCTTCTTGGAATTCAGAGAGATTCCATACTTCCGACACCATTCGAATATTTTCTTTAGATGATGTACATGATTCGACATTTTCTTAGAAAATACAATCACATCATCTAAGTATACAACAATGCTCTAGCCTATAAGGCCATGAAAAGTGATTTACATCTCTCTTTGAAAAGTTACACCAACATTTATTATTCTAAACTACATTCTTTCGAATGCGAACATTCCCCATTTAGTTCGGAACATAGTCTTCAACCTATTAGGTTCTACTACTAGCACTTGATTATAGCCTGAAAATTCGTCTAGTAGTGAAAAAATTTCAGACCTGGATACTATCTGGAGTATCTGCTCCATGGACGTCACCAGATAGTTATCTTTACCAAAATCTAGGTTAATATTTCAAAAATCAACACATAGACATATTTCACCAGACTTCTTTCTTACTAGGATGAAGTTGGACACCCATGTAGAATGTTTGACTTTGAAGATGATTCGAGCATCCATCAACGTTCTCAATTCCTTGTAAATGAGGGACTCTAGTTTCCGATGAACGTTTCATAGCTTCTACTTGAATGGTTTCACCCCCTCTTTTATAGTTATCACCTGATGGATGATACATGTATCATAAGTCTTTAAATCATCATACGTCCAAGCGAACACATTCTAATACTTCTTTAATAGATGAATAAATGGTTATCTCCCTATGGGGAACAACAGGTATGAATATTGACATACTTCAGATCTTGTGGGGTTCCCAAATTGACTTGTTTAGATGTGAGCTTCGAACTTTGAGTCTTTGTGTTTGTTGGCCCTCTAAACTGATTTTGCAAGTCATATAATTTCTCCAGGGACACTACACATTTTGGCATAGTGTTTCCTTTCATTTCTTGAGATGCTTCTTATAGAGCCTTCTCGTGCTCATCCTCCTCTATGGAAATGTCTTTAAATACATCAACATTCACCATAAAGTGTAGTATCTGTTGGTCATCATTGAAAATACGTAAATTAGTAACATTATTGGGAAAATATGGTTTATATAAAATTTCAATAGAAAAACCATTTTTCACTGGCGACATCATAACAGTGCCATTTGCTAATGTATATACTATTGCATTTCTAACTCTTGGAACATAAATAATATTGAAAGATTTAAAATGATTTATCAAACACCATACCTCCTGCTCGTAGTTTTTGAGATGAGGTAAAAGATAGTGTATAGTATATTGTACCTGATGAGTGAGTACCTATGAGTCACCGATTACCTTCAGAAACTCCCACTTTAGACCTATAGATTTCTTCAATCCAACTGTAAGTGCTTCATATTCTATAGTATTATTAATGCACTCAAACTTTAGTCGACATGAAAGTACATGTTTCTTGTTATGTGGGTCTGTAAGGACACAACTGGCTCCAGAACCATCCTATTTCTTAGAACCATCAAAACAAAGTTTCCAAATTTTACAAGTTACTAAGCTATTTCCTATACAATTACTATTATTACTATTAGTAATATTATGTACATCTATATTACACAAGTCATTTTCACCGTCTAGAGAGAAAGGAAGGAGCTCCAACTTTGTATCTGGTGGAATAGGTGATGATTGTGTGAGATAGCACACAAGGTCAATTTCTAGAAAGTAATTACCGAAAATTAGATTTTCAAAAGAAACCAACTCATTTTTTCCTTGGAAGAGTGTAATAGTTTATTTCATGTAAGGTTATGATTTTACCCAGATTTGATTATTCTTTCCCTTGTATGAAAGCCACAGATGTGACCAGTCAATTGCAAAATACCCTTGTAATTTTCTTAACCAACGTCAACTAAACAGTAAAGTGTATGATTCTGGTATGTCCACAATTACGATATGTATACATTGATGAACTAGATTGTATTTAGATAATCTGATAACCACATTTCTAATTTCACTAATAGCCTAAACCAAATATCTATCTAGTTGAATAATTTCTTCCTCTATTTTGTCTCGTTTGGAATTTATTTTCAATAGATAGTGACATTACATTTACGGATACACTAGAATCAACTAAACAATTATGCACATTTTTCTTGAAAATTTCAAAAGTTAAAAGAAATGGAAGGCAAAGAGTATTAGCTTCTAATGTCAAACAATAAGAACTGGCTCAGGGGGACCAAAACTCTTACTAAAGACCTTCTGGGAAGAACAAGCATTATTACCTAAAGAGGACTAGGTGAGTACTTGGACAAGCAGTTCCCACTGGATTGTTATCCTTGTAAGCTCAAATATTGAAATATTTGTGTGAGCTTTCTTCATATCCTCCACTATGTTATAGTCTAGCTCAGTAGGGATTGTAGTAGTGTATGGAGGGTGTATTGGTATGATACTTCCATAATGGTAGTCTTTATTTTACTGTTGGAAGTGTTCTTTAGTGGGGAAGCATCTCCAAACTTGTTCTAAGTTGGTTGATGGGTGGAGTAAGTTTTCTCAACAGACGTTATTTCAACTTTTTCCCTCTTCAACTCTTGTTCAGGAACAAGCCCTTGACTTCTCAACTTATATTGGTATTTTTTATTTTGAGTCGGGCCTCATTTTGGTGCTTCTTTGGTGTTTTCTTT